>OY757011.1:82289038-82597038 GCA_963580285.1 Lucinisca nassula
TGATGCTTTAGATAACACCATGACTGGGTACATTTTTTTCGCCAAGTTGTTTAGAGAGTTGGGAGTTTGAATGTAAAATCTAGAAGCAATACAACACCTATTGACGGCTGGACCTTGTTGATATTTGTTAACCTGTTTATGGGTGTGAATACACCTGCAAGGGGCATACTTCCAACCCGGAATTTTTTCGACAACTTGAAAATTGGGGCTGCTGTTAAATGAAAGGATTGTGGGGGTACTTTTAAAGGAAAGAATTTGCTCCCTTCGGGAGCAAATTCTTTGCTTTATTAGTAGCCCCCTTTTAGAGTTTTGACAGTACATGTTCTAAGGAAGTGAACTCTGGCTTTCAGAAGTGGTCTCCTAGTTACCTTCCTTGGAGTTATACTGATAAATGTTCATGTGTCTTTGTTAGCCTTTGTGCAAGGGGTGTTTCATGTTTAAACCTGTTGCTTGCCATGACGACACAGAATAATTTCAATCAATCTCGGCATTTTCAAACTGAGATCACTCGCAAAGCCGTTCCTTGGGAATGTATCTGGGAGAAAACTTTATCAATCTGGGCATTTGACTGTTACCACTGACGAAGCTGTTTCTTTGAAAAGGTTGCAAGGAAATACTCTTTTCAAAGTGAAAAGTGTCATCGAGACTGTGGAGCACGGATTTCCAGACCAGTCTTTGGATGTACTAAATACACTTGACATTAATCCTAAGATGCCAATCATGACAATTTTCATCTGCTTTGTCATCTGCCGGTTACTTTAAATAAAAGTAATTTTGCAAACAGTGCGGACCCAGATCAGACTGCTCCTCAATGAGCAGTCTGATCTGGGTCCACACTGCCCATATGCAAAAATATTTTTAAAAAGTCAGCAGACGACATAAGCAAACAACATTTTCAGATGTAGTTTTTCGCAGCATTTTATGGGTTAAGCAGGTTTAGACATGATCTTACCCAGGCATGTTTGTAGGAATTTGTTAAGTGTTAGTATTAAGACCCCTAAAGCTCCAACTATGGCATGTATATGTGTGACTAGGCCAAGAGTTTGCCAGGGTGTTAAGGATGTGTTTTACACCTGTGCTAAATAAAGGTTGTGTTTTACACTGTACATAAATGAGGAATCAACATTTGGTTTGTTCATTGGTGTATGCAAGTCCTTGAATAAGGATTTTGTTTTAACATAACTTATATTACAAAATAAATAAATACAAATTGTATAAATGCATTGACAGATTTGAAAGATAGTAAAATGTGAAAATGATGACCAACGAGATTCACAATTCCAAAGAAGTTTAGAATTAAAAAGGAGAGGGTCAAGTTGTTGAAAGCCCCCATTAACCCTTAAGACCCGAGAAAAACTACACCGGAAAATGTCGTCTGCTTATGTCGTCTGCTGATTTCTTTTTGCACACGTTTAAAAAATATTTTTTGCATACAGGCAAACAGTGTGGGGCCAGATCAGACTGCTCCTGCAGGAGCAGTCTGATCTGGGCCCCACACTGTTTGCAAAAAAATACTTTTAAAGGTAACTGGCAGACGGCAAAGCAGACGGCAATTGTCGTGATTGGCATTTTTTGGGTTAATGAGGTCATTTGTGACAAAAATGTTTACCATTCTGGCAAATACAATATCTGATACTCTTGTACAGTTGCTGAAGAAACGAGAGTAGCTTAAGCATTTCAGCAAAAATATTTAACCCATTTTGTACCATATGGACTCTTCCACCTTAAATATAGCTGGAGTATGTTTCCAAATTTGGGGTGTCTTCAGAAAAAAGCTATTTGGTAATAGGCCGAAAATTTTGAAAACATTGTAGGCCCTGATCAGACGCAGCAGAAAGCGGCATCTGATCTGGGCCTACACTGTTTGCCAACGACCCATTTTGGGGTTTCCGGTACAAAATTGGTTAATAATCAATGTTTTAATGATATGTTAAGGAACACTGTCATTAGTTTTGAGCACCTGGGCCCAGGACTGTCATTTGTAGCATTGGGCCCATGATGACAGTTCATTTGCAGTGTAAAACACGTTTATTTGGTATTACCCATAGTTTGATCATTGTTGATTTGTTTGTTTGATTGTGGTTTAGCATCCCCGTCAACACTATTTAGGTCATTTTAGAGACATTGCTTCCAATTTTGTGGGACTTTTACGCGACATGGAGATGAAATGACATCTCAAGCCCCAGCACCCAATAGAACCAATATGTTCATATGCTTGGACGGTCCGACTCGCTCCACTTTGCCTTGGCAGGCATATTCGATGCTTCCAAAGGATTGACCTTTTATAGAACATATTAGACCTTATATGCAGTCGGTTTCAGCACTGCGTGGAAGCACCATGCAACCCAATCTATTTGTTCAAGCCCCGATGGGCAGGGGCTCTTATTTTTTGTTACATTGTGGGCTCAGCTTGCATCTTTGATAACTGCTGAAGCATCTGTACCATGGATAGTGGACAAAACCTTTCTTTCGCTGGAATATAAGAATCTTACATGGGTGTGAGGACGGATGGAAAAATCCATCCCTCGGGATCACTGTCCAGCAGTGATCCCGAGGGACGGATTTTTCTATCCACCCCTCACACCCATGTAGGATTCTTTTTCTTTCATACCTTCGATTTCTGAGCATGGATTTATAATACTGCTGTCACTGCGGTTGCCGACGTTCGCCATATTGTGATGATACTACAGTGATGTTTAGTGAAATCTTAAACTTGTGGTCTTTTCGTATGAAATTAATGAAAAATTGTGAGAGCATTATCAAAACATGCCTGTCCAAATATATTGAAAAATATTACCACCAAAAAATGAAAAATTTGAGATAACAATCTGTTATTTTTCCCATATCTGCCCGTAACATAGATTGTGGGAACTCGTTAGAACCGCCTCGTTGAGTATCAAGTACCCAAAATCTATGTTTTGGAGCAGAAATAACAAAAATAATGTATACCGCCATAAGCACCAGTTTCACCATATAAAAGTGAGGTTTAAGGGGATCAAAATTATACAGGTGTGAAGGGCATGTTTCAATAATTTCATATAAAACGACCACTCATTTAAACATATCAAAGACTTGATTTTACTTTGGTGACCTTGATCTCATTTTCAAGGTCAAATACTTATATTGGTTATTTTAATAGTGAGAGACATAATTTTCTTTGGAAAACATTTCCAGAGTGAGACACTAGTTTCCATATACAATTCTTTATCCAATTATAAAGGGAGGTAATCTGAAAATAAAATTTCAAAAATAAGTAACTCTTGACTTTTAAGTTTATTTCCATACACAACTAGTCATTGACCAGTCACTTTGGAAGAAGGTGAAAAAGCTGGTTTACACAAAATTGAGTTGGCCTCGGTAGCTCAGTCGGATGCACGTCTGACTGGTGATCAGGTGGACGCGAGTTCGATACCTGCCAAGATTGGCAGCATTCTTTCATGGAGATTGATCATGAAATCTTTTCTACGGTCATTCTCTCCCTTCCACTGATTCAAGTAGGGCAGTTTTCAGTTTCTGGTGAAAGAATGTGCACTGTACTGGTTAACCGCTTATGTATAAGCTTGCCCAGGAAAAGTTTGGAAAGATAAACTGACCAGCTCAAAAATGACCTAAATAATGTTGACTGGGCCATTGAACTTCAATACAAACGAATACACAAAATTGAATAAAAGCAATACATTCTTTAAAGAAGGTTCATTTTAGTTTATAACATGTTTATTGAAATCGACTGACAAATGCCACACATGTTGGTCGGCTGATTGATGTTGTTACAAGCAATGTTTGTATGTAAGAGAATTGGTAGATTGGTAGTTAAAATAATAGTATTCATGAATAATTTATTGTTACCATAAATATCTAGAATTCTTGGACACCTGGACATCTTGATGCAAAATAGGTATGCTTGAAGTAATTTGAGCTGTTAAGCCATAAAATGCCGATAACTACTGTTGCTGTTTGCTTTGCCGTCTGCCGGTTACCTTAAAAGTAATTTTCTACAGTGTAGTCCCAGATCAGACTAGAGGAGCAGTCTGATCTGGGCCCACACTGTTTGCCTATATGTACAAATATTTTAAAAAGTTTGCAAAAGGATTCAGCAGTCGACATAAGCAGACGACATTTTCAGATGTAGTTTTTCTCGTCGTCTTAAGGGTTAAACAAATGAAAACTGTTTAGGATTACCCGTAACTTGTGCTCAAAAAAGATGAAGACCAGTATATCTAACTCTTGCCCTGTTGAATAAATTAATTTGGCCATGCCCACACTTCTGACTTTCAACCAGTCATATTACTTGATGCCATTTATTCCTACAAATTCACAAACTGAATTGTCAGTGTAGATACTGATCAGATGGCTTCTTCAGAAGCCATCTGATCTGTATCTGTACTGTTTGCAAAAGGTAATGCATAGTCTAGTTCAGCAGGATAAGGACTAGGATTTGGATGTATACTAATGCAATAATTTGGGACAGCCCATATAGCAGAATTCAAATCAGAATAGTTGCTGGTAATATGTCCAAAGACAGTTATTCACTAGGACCTCTGACATGGAAAGTTAGTTCCTCCCTGGCTCTCATCAAAATGGTAAACTTACAGCTAAATTATAATTCGTGCCGTCTGCAGAGGAAGTTATCAAATCTGCGAAGGCATGGTTTCTAATAGACTTTAATGTCTAGCTGCCTTACCTTTTTGTTTTGAATCTTGCTGAAATTAACCCTTAAGATGCCGAGAAAAACTACATCTGAAAATGTCGTCTGCTTATGTCGTCTGCTCAATCTTTTTGCAAACTGCTTAAAAATAATGAAGCGTATTACTGATGAAGGCCTGGTGCCGAAATATTTAAAGAAGAGTGAAATTTATTAAGTTGTCTATTTTTCTTCCCTCTGGAGGACCCACAAAATATTGTGCTTAAAAATATTTTTGCATACAGGCAAACTGTGTGGACCCGGAGCAGACTGCTCCTACAGAAGCAGTCTGATCTGGGTCCACACTGTTTGCAAAAAATTACTTTTAAGGTAACTGACAGATGGCAAAGCAGACAACAATAGTCTTGATTGGCATTTTATGGGTTAAAAGATTCCTGCTATAGTCTTTCAAAACGCAGTGAGACGTGACTGCACTTTAAATTTTGGACTAGTCCGTATTTTAGGTAAATCGCCTTCAGTTGGGATTTTATATTGGGCAATATTGTTTTACTGAGGATCGTACTGCATCATATTAACCACTTGTCCACAACTTCTACATTATGACATTATCAAAAAACTTACTTATAATTTCAAAATCCTGTGAAAAAAGAAATCCAGAACCTGCTTCCCCTAAAACATGGAATAGCCTTATTACGCTTGATCGTTGAACTCTCAAAGGTCGTTGATAAATTATACCTGGCTACAAAAATGTCAGGTCCTAGTTCAGGTTGTTTAGCTTAAGTTCCTAAGTGGTCAGAATGTAAACTGCTCAATATCCAAAAGAGTGATATTTTTGCTGAAAAAATGCGAGTAGCTGCAGCAAAAATATTAGCATATTTGGCATGTTATATGAAGAAAACAGTAACAGTACGTTAACAAACGACATCGTTGGTTTTTAGCAACTTGACACAGTTGTTTTGTCTACATTTTATTCTCATTTGGTTACAGGATTGTCATCTGCATACATGTGTGTATGCAATAAATTTGAAGGGTTGTCAAACAAGTATTATAAAATGAAAAGAATGTTTATGCTGTTAATTCTCATCATGTGAACAAGTCCGTGAAATGAACACCCCAGTAAACCCCACTTTATATAGAGAAAACTGGGGTTTACGTAGGTCCACATTATTTTTCTTACTTCTGCTCCAAGACATAGGTTGTGGGTATAGCATAGGTTGTGGGTACTCATTAGAATAGCCTCAATGAGGCGGTTGTTTCAAGCATCCACAACCTATGTTTGCAGTACAAATAAGTAAAATATCAGGGATTTTCATTTTGGAGGTGTTAAAGTTGCCATTTTGGAGGGTTGTTAACCCTTAACTTGATGTTCACGACAACCCCTATATTTGCAAACAGTGTAGATCCAGATCATATGGCTTCTGAAGAAGCCACCTGATCAGGATCTACACTGTTTGGCATTCAGTTTATGAATTTGTAGCAATAAATTACATCAAGTAATTTGATTGGTTGATAGACAGAAATGGGTGTGGCTTAAATGAATACTCAGCAAGATAAGGGTTAAAAAGGAACTATGTAGTACTGGGTTTGTTATTGTAATGTCAAGGCATAAAGCACAACTATAATGGTTGACATTTCCTTTTTTCTGAGAAAATGGAGGCATTTCACATAATCTGTTCAGCAGATGATTCATGTGAAATGTCAAGCTCAATTTTCTTTTAAAAAACAAACAAAAAACAAACAAACAAACAGAATAAAATGAAATCAGATTCGACTAAGATGTCCAAGTTCTTTTGATATGTATGGTATTTAATATCAGTCATTTTTGATTTTTTAAAATCATTGGAAACAATTATAGTGTAGAATACAGTTTATTGTTATGGCTGTTAACATCGTTTTATGTTCTGTAATACATGTATATACCATTGTTATGTTTTTTAGGCTACCATAGCTATGAATGATTCCACATCAGTAAGAGAGGCATGTGAATATATGTGCGCATAAACCTCTTTTAAACACTGTTCATTAATCCTTTTTGTACCAAATGGAATCTTCCTCCTTATATATCGCATGAGTCCATTTCAAAATTTAGTGGTGTCAGGTTGTTTTCTTCAAAATTGATTAGGAAAATGGCTGAACATTTTGCAAACAGTGTAGGCCCTGATCAGATGCCTGTTTGCCAATGTACCCGTTTTGGGGTTTTGGTACTAAATGGGTTAAACACTGTTCATTAAGGAAGCATATTTTCAACGATTCCAAAAATGTATAATTTATATAGAAAAATGACCATAAATGGTCATTTTTCAATATAATCTATACCTTTTTGTGTGGATGTAACAACCTTTAACAAACAAAGGTTCCTGTTTGGACCCTAACAACAGTATTAAAAAGAAGATATGGTGTATTTAAAAGATGAAAATTTGCAAATATATACTCGGTCAAAAAAGTAACTATACCAACTTCCAGGTAAATTTCAATAGCTATCCGGTAGCTGTTCAGCTAAAGATGGATGCATACATGCGAAACGGACGTTTAGCTACAAAATGCATCAAATTGCATTTGCCCATACTATTCTGCTCAAGGGTTGTCTTGCAATATGTGCCTAGAAAGGTTTTGCAAGGAATGTGGCATTGCGCATGCAAATTTTGTGTATTTTTCATTTGTAGTAACTATGGTAATACAAGCAATTTTATGTATAGGAACTTTTTGACAGAGTATATTATGGATTCCCTAGCCCCCATAATTACCTTGTATGTGTCTGAAGAATGTCAAACAATAATGTTCTGTTAACTAAGGCTCTGCTGGATACATTTATATTTGCAATATACACCTAAGGACACGTAAGCATTCAAACTTTGATGAGCTTCATTTCATTCTGACTTGAAACATCATTCAATATATCCTAACATCCTATCAGTCAGCTGCCAAACAGAAATAAATTCAAAACACAAGGTGGTGTACATTTCATTGCTGACTCTTGCACTGTCCAATCAAAATACATCTCAAATGTCAATCAGGAATTGTTTTCCCAAATGAGACCAATCAATTGCTTGATCTAGTTTTAGAATTCTTTGATTAATGACATTTGCTTGTCAAACTAACTTGATGCAAAGGGATTCATTAAAAGTTATTTCATAGGAGTTTGAACGCTTTTGTGTCCACAGGTGTAGCATTACCTATGGAATACACCTGTCAAGAATAGAGTCAAAAAGTGTAGCACCAGAACACTGCACCATACCACGTGACAACTACTTGATTGAACAGAACACTGATTAGTGCAAATGGAACAGTGAATCAAGTATGCCCTATGCTTCTCGATTCTGGTGGGAAGCTACAAATGCAAAATGCCTTGAATAAGAAAACGAGGCTGGTGCACTGCTCCATCATCCGGGCACTTCACACCTAGTCAAGAGTAGAGTCAAAAAGTGTAGCACCAGAACACTGCACCGTACCACGTGACAACTACTTGATTGAACAGAACACTGAGCGGTGCAAATCAAACAGTGAATCAAGTACACCCTTATTCAGCAGAGAAATAAATTGACTTGTGAAAAAAAAGCGTGAAACACTAAATGTATAACCATTTGACTCTTTTTACTGAGTGAATTTTTGGAACCATTCATAGCTGTGATTTGTAACTTAATAATTCAGGGGAACAGACAAGGGAAGTATTCCATAATAAGAGATAATTTTGTGATGTCTTCAAAACCAACAAAATTTGTGGACACTCGTTAGAATTGCTTCAACAACAAAAGCATATACCTATAACATAACAAATATACCTTGAGGGTAGTTGTTAGAATCAACTCACTGACATTGTGGGCACTTTTTATAACATACATGTGATACCTCCCTCATAAGGAGGGATTGATGCTAATTTTTGCCCAAACTTTGCCCAAAATTTGGAGTCTCCCTCGTGTGCACTGAGAATTTCCCTGTATATCCTTTACATTAATTTTGTTAAGAATCTCCCTATTTCCCAGACATTCAGTTCAATAAATTATCACAAGTATGCTATATTTCCTTCTAGGGGCTTGAAGAAATATATGGGCTGCACGATGCTTCCACGCAGAGCTGAATCCGGCCCGCACACTAGTAGTGGTAAACCGCTTAGAGGATCTAAGCCTGTCCAGGAACCGCGGTGCGAGGCGGACCGTCCATGCTAATAAACCCCATTGGTTTCATTGGGCGACTGGGCTTGAGATGTCATTTCATCTCAGTGTCGGGTAAAAGTCCCACAAAATTGGAAGCAACGTCTCCAAAATGACCTTTACAGTGTTGACGGGGACGTTAAACCTCAAATTAAACAAACAAACAAAACAATGCTATATTTCCTTCACAATTGATGGTAATTTTAAGTAGTTGTCACACCAAAAGCATATTTTGTCTGGGTACTTGTTAATATTGCCTCTGTGAGGCAATATTAACAAGTACCTACAGCTGGTGCTTTCATAAGTACAGCAAGACTAAAAATTAACCACAAGTACCCACAACTTATATTTTTATGGAAAAACAGTTGATATGGAAACTTATTATTGCCTCATTGAGGCAGTTCTGACAAGTACATACAACTTATGCTTTTTATGGAGAATTCCAGGAAATTATCTCAGGATTATCAAATACTCTACCTTATCTATTTCTCTGGTAATTGGAGTGAACATTATGGGAAAAAAGTTTGTTTCACATTGAGGATTACGTGTTTGTTAGTGTTTTTCGTTGAATGCTGTCAGTCTGTCAGTGTATAACTGCATGCAGGAGCAATAACAACTGGATTTCTTATGCATATTCATTAAGGTATTGCGCATATACATTAGAGAACTTTACATACTTATTCATTAGAAAAGTGTGAATATTCATGTCTAGCTGGTCATATTTATATTGTTGCGCCTGCTGTTAGCCCGGCACGATATAGGAGTCCAACTTTCCATCCGTTATTTCATTCGCCTGTTCCTCAAACTGTCAACATTTGCGAGCACCATAACGTTCACCCAAATGGCCAAATTTATTTCTCGAGAATTATAAGAGCTCCATTAATGATGCTTTGTACAAACTTATATCTAGGGATGGCAACTAAAATGCAAGCATTCATATTTGACCATGAACTATATTTCATGGTTCACCGACTTTGTGAACATTTGTGACCACTAGCGTTAGAACTGTAAGAGCTTCATTAATGATACTTTGTACAAACTTGTATCTAGGGATGGCAACTAAAATGGAAGCATCCATATTTGACCTTGAACTATATTTCATGGTTCACTGACTTTGTAAACTTTTGCATCAAACCTAGCATTCACCCCAAGGTCAAGTTCATCTTAGATTGGTTTGTTGTAGATCTCCTTATTATTCCCTTGCCACAAAGTTACGATGGGCATATAGCATTGCTGCCGTATGTCCGTGTTTTCTTTTAAAAAGGTGAATAACTATTTTCAGGTCTCAGTTCAACCCACTGTGGGTTGGAATCCTTCCTTTGGTCACATGTGAGATGTCAACATCAGTCATCTGCCACAGAAGGTCAGGTGGATTTCCTCCTAGTACGGTACTTCAGTTTTTCACCCACCTCTAATACCTCTATTTGATTATCGGCTCGATATGATTGAGACAATCTTGAACAGGCCTTTAAACCAAAATTAAAAATAAATAAAGAAAAAATCCGTGAGTTGCCTCCCCAGAAGTAATATCTATTTCACTTAAAGGGAATGAGATCACCTGGCAGATTTTTCTGCCATTTTTCAAAGGGAGACTACAGTCGGAACTTCTTGTTCCCTTTTCTATAATCCCTGTCCCACTGTAAAAGAGGAGTCTACTCTTATAGGAAAGAATTTGCTCCTGGGGTCTACAGGAGCAAATTCTTTCCTTTAAGAGTTGACCCCTATTAACATGGGAGACAAAAATAATTTTGCATGAGTTACCTCCACTGAAGGTGTTCCCATTCCCATAATATTGTAGATTGCTTTCATTTGATTATTTTTAACAATAGCTCATCACATTTTCTGTAGAATATCTTGTTTTTATTTTTTTCTTGCATACAATTGTACCTTGACAATAGTTGTGATTGGTTCGCATCGTGGTTGAACATAGCTGTACGGGTCTGACAATAAATAACAAGACAATTGAATGTGTTACTTCTATATTGCTAACCTTATTTACTTGGCTTAACCCTTATCCTGCTGAATATATTAATTGAGCCACACCCATTACCAGCTATCAACCACTCAGATCAACAATCTGTTCAACATAAGTGAAATAATCTTGAATGGGCCGTAAAACCAGAATCTGAAAGAGAAAAAACAGGCAGATATTCTCGAGGTGATAGTTTGCTGTTATATGGACCGAAGGCTAGAAGCCTCCGTGGTGTAGTGGTTACGCTACTCACCTTGTAAACCAGGGATCGCAGGATCAATCCAGGGCTTCTTCAGACTTTCGGTTGAGTCTTTAAACCGAGGTCCCGTCTCCGTATGACCTTAGCTGTTGGTGGGACGTAAATCTAAAAACACTCACTCACTCACTGGACCGAAAGCTGCTTAAATAAGCAGCTAGCTTCCGTTGAGAGAGGGTTTTCTCTTAGGCATCCTTCTTTGTCAATTCCTTTGTCCTAATGTGAGCTTCTCTCAGGAATTTCTCATTTAGTCTGTTTACATGACTGCGCAGCAGCATCGCTTTTGTTTGCAGCGTTTCAAGGTAAAGCAACATAAATCCTACAAACTGTCCACACAAGCAAATTTTCGTTCGAATTTTATATCAGTTAGATAAATGAAATTTCATGGGGGAAAATGAAAAGCACCATGAAAATGGCCCAAAGAAACAATGCGTGTTTGTTATCATTATTAAGGAAGCGAAAAAATAGAGTTCAGGGACTACTGAAAAGTCGTGATTTGAGTCATGAAAAGTTCCAAGGAATTCAGCGGACTCCAGAGACTTGCTTTCGTACTTTTAATTTCAATTGTTTACTGTCGGATTACCACAATCGAAGAGAAAGGTTTTTACACACATTAGTGTAAATGAGTTCATTCTGATTATAAATTTATTGCGCTTATGGTGCGCTGCAGCTCTTTAGACGGACAATTTAAAGCGAAGGAAAATTTAATCTGCTACTAGGTATTCAGGTGGATAAAGTTGCAGCGATATAAAAACTTCTATCGAATTCACGAGGTTCGTGTAAACGGATAGTGTGTGTTTACTTTGGAACTAATGCGCATTAAAAGCGTCGTCCAAACAGGTTAATTGAGAAGATACCTTAAAAACCCTAAAAGTTTGGGCACCTTTAGGATTTGCTGTAAATTAATCTCCTAAAATTGTAAAAATTTTGTTTCACAACCCAGCATGTAGTCCAAAACGTACAGATGGAATGGCAAACAGTGTAGACCCTGATCAGACTGCTCCTTCAGGAGGAGTCTGATCTGGGTCTGCACTGTTTGCTTAGGACTGGCTGTCCCAATACTTAGAATCAATAGGGTACACCATGTACAAAGGGAAAAACATCCTCTTGAGGATTAACAATAACGAATTCACCTTAACTCTTATCCTGCTGAATAAACTGATTTTGCCACTACCCTTCTGACTTTCAACCAGTCAAATTACTTTACATTATTCATTCAAATTCACAAACTGAATGACGATCAGTGTAGATTCTAATCAGATGGCTTCAGAAGCCATCTGATCTGGATCTACACTGTTTGCGAAGGATGTGTTTGTCATGTTCAGCAGGATAGGGGTTATGTATAATATTGGTCATAGCAATCTTGAATATAACAAAGAATTAAAATATTTAATTACTTTGCACCAACAGCCGGCCTCGGTAGCTCAGTCAGATGTGCATCTGACTGGTGATAAGGAGGACGAGGGTACGATACCTGCTGGGGTCGGCAACATTCTTTCATGGAGATTGATCATGAAATCTTTTCTACGGTCATTCTCTCCCTTCCGCTGATTTAAGAGGGCAGTTGTCAGTTTCTGGCGAAAAATTGTGCACTGTACTGGTTAACCCTGGAAAAGTGTGGATAGGTGAACTGGCCGGCTCAAAAATGACCTAAAATATAGTGTTGACTAGGCTGTTAAACTCCAATTTAAACAAAACAAACATTGCATTGACAAGATTTATTTAAAAAATATGACTCAATACAAAACAATAGCAAATATAGAACACAACTAAAAATAATGATGAGGCTAGTACCCTTTGTTGCATTTATTCTGGAGCATGTTCAGACACCAAATATTTAGCCCTGCCTGCTGTAGATTGAACCCAGGACCTCTATCATCAGGAGGAAGTGCACTGACCTTACACGCTCTGATACAGATAAACAATGCAAACAGTGTAGATCCAGATCATATGGCTCATAGTGAGCTACATGTATCATCATGATCTATATCATCATGTAAATGAGTCCATGAAATGAACACCCCTCTAAACCCCACTTTATTTAGAGAAAAGTGGGTTTGCGGGGGTTTACATTATTTTTATCCCCCGACCGAATAGGTTCGGGGGATATAGCGATCAGCCTGGCGTCCGTCCGTCTGTCCGTCCGTCCGTCCCCACAAGGTACCTCTACTAAGAACGGACGTAGACGCAACCTTGTGATGGCCATAACTCCTATACCCTTTGAGATTCATTGATGGTTCTTGGCACAATTGTTCACAAGGCCGAGACGGCGTGTCATGCGCAAGAACCAGAACTCTGGATGCCATACTTTTTTAGTTATCTCCCCTTTTAATAAAATAGAATGACTACTTTGTGATGGCCATAACTCCAATACCCTTTGAGATATATTGATGGTACCTGGCACAGTTGTTCACAAGGCTGAGACGGCGTGTCATGCACAATAACCACAACTCTGGTTGCCACAGTTTTGGAGTTATCTCCCCTTCCAATAAAATAGAGTGACAACCTTGTGATGGCCATAACTCCTATACCCTTTGAGATTCATTGATGGTTCTTGGCACAATTGTTCACAAGGCTGAGACGGTGTGTCATGCGCAAGAACCAGAACTCTGGATGCCATACTTTTTTAGTTATCTCCCCTTTTAATAAAATAGAATGACTACTTTGTAATGGCCATAACTCCAATACCTTTTGAGATATATTGATGGTACCTGGCACAGTTGTTCACAAGGCTGAGACGGCGTGTCATGCACAAGAACCACAACTCTGGTTGCCATGGTTTTGGAGTTATCTCCCCTTCCAATAAAATAGAGTGACAACCTTGTGATGGCCATAATTCCAATACCCTTTAAGATATATTGATGATACCTGGCACAGTTGTTCACAAGGCCGAGACAGTGTGTCATGCACAAGAACCACAACTCTGGGTGCCGTGTTTTTTTAGTTATCTCCCCTTCCAATAATATACAATCACTACCTTGTGATGGCCACATCTCCAACTCTCTTTGAGATATATTGATGATACTTGGTACAGTTGTACATGAGGTTAAGCAGGTGTGTCACGTGCAAGAACCACAACTCTGGGTGCCCTGGTTTTTTAATTATCTCCCCTGACAATATAACCTTGTGATGGCCATAACTCCAATACCCTTTGAGATATATTGATGGTACTTGGCACAATTGTATACAACGTTGAGACAGTGCTTCATGCCTAAGAACCACAACTCTGGGTGCTATGATATTTGAGTTATCTCCCCTTCCAATATAACAGTATGACAACCTTGTGACCACCGTACCTCCAATACCCTTTGAGACATATTGGTGGTACTTGATGCAGATGTACATGAGGTTAAGCAGGTGTGTCATGCTCAAGAATTACAACTCTGGGTGCTCTGGTTTTTTAGTTATCTCCCCTGGCAATATAACCTTGTGATAGCCATAACTCCAACTGCCTTTGAGATATATTGAAGGAACTTGGCACAATTGTATACAAGGTACAGAAGGGATGTCATGTGCAAGAACCACAACTGTTGTTGCTGTGGTAATTGAGTTATCTACCCTTTCAATATAACAGTATGACCAGCTTGTGATCACCATATTTCCAATACCTTTTGAGACATATTGATGGTACTTTGTGCAGAAATACATGAGCTTAAGCAGGCATGTCATGCACAAGAACCACATTTCTGAGTGCCCTGGTTTTTTAGTTATCTCCCCTGACAGTATAATCTTGCGATGGCCATAACTGCAATACTTTTGTGAGATGTAGTTTAATTCTGGTTCACTTTCTATTGGTGAACAATCTTCTGAAGGCCATATTGGCTTTGGTCGGGGGATTTGCCATCTCTTCCGATGGCTATTTTTCTTATTTCTGCTCCAAAACATAGGTTGTGGGTACTTGTTAGAACCGCCTCATTGAGGCGGTTCTAACAAGCACCCACAACCTATGTTTGCATTTTGAATAAGAATAATATCATGGATTTTCATGATAAAAGTAGCCATTTTTGAGGTGCTAAAATGCACTATGTGGCAAGGATGTGTTATCGTAATGTTGCTTTCCATTCTGTTAATCACTTTGGTTTTTTAACCCCTGTTTGCAAAAATGGATTTGTTCAAATTTAAAGATGGAATATTCCACTTCAGAAAATCGAGGATGTAAGGGTTAAAGCATTCCACTTGTCCTTCAAGATATCAATTTAACCCATAAAATGTCAATCACGACTATTGTCGTCTGCTTTGTCGTCTGCCAGTTACCTTAAAAGTAATTTTTTGCAAACAGTGTGGACCCAGATCGGACTGCTCCATTAGCACACTGTTTGCCTGCATGCAAAAAATATTTTTTAAAAAGTTTGCAAAAAAAAAAAAAAACAGCAGACAACATAAACAGACGACATTTTCAGTTGGTTGGTTGATTTTAGGTTTAACGTCCCCATTAACACTGTAAAGGTCATTTTGGAGACGTTGCTTCCAATTTTGTGGGACTTTTACCCGACATTGAGATGAAATGACATCTCAAGCCCTGTCGCCCAATGAAACCAATAGGGTTTATTAGCATGGACGGTCCGCCTCGCACCGCGGTTCCTGGACAGGCTTAGATCCTCAAAGCGGTTTACCAGTACTAGTGTGCGGGCCGGATTCAACTCTGCGTGGAAGCATCATGCAGCCCATATATTTCTTCAAGCCCTATGGGTGGGGGCCTAAACGACATTTTCAGATGTAGTTTTTCTCGGCATCTTAAGGGTTAAACAATCCTTGTCATTTTACATGTTGTATTCATGAGCAGGACAAATAATATAAAAGACAAATGCTTTCGTCACATCATATTTTGATTTTTATCCCTAGAATGATTCTCATTTCTATTCCAAAGTTCAAAACTACCAGTAACCTTGTCTTTATTTAACACAGCGTTAAAACATTGATCAATAAATATGGCATGTACATGAACAATAGGGCCCCGTTGCTCAAAGCCTAGTTAGCTTAACAAGCTTGTTAGTGGTCATATTGTTAATTGTTCTAGCGAGTATATTATAAAAGGTTTTTGGTATTTTTGCTGAAAAAAAGTGAACAAAAGCTGCTCTCTTTTTTTTCAGCAAAAATATTAGTATATTTGCCATATTAAACGATCAAAGTTTTAAAGAATTGTTAACTAATGATGTTGATAGTTTTGAACAATTGGCCCCAGGACCTCAGCTTGGCTCCAGATGAGGATAATTAACAGATAATTTTTGTATATTTGTCTTTATAAACATACCATATTTTGTGGGTACTTGTTTGAATCACTGTCAAAAGGAGACTCTTAAGGAGTGTCCACATGTTTTTTTGTTGTTGTTGTTTTTTTGTTTTTTTTTCAAGAAAAATTATCCAAAAATGGTTTTGGTACACTGCAACCTCATTATAACACTGTTCGTTATAACATGGTTATGGATATAACACAGTTACACTGATATAACAAGGTTTCAAGTTGGCTATCAAAAATGGTTATTTTTCTATATAATCTATACATTTTTGTTTGGATATAACGCTGTTGTTTAACTAACATGATTTTTGCTTCAGACCCCATTAATAGTGTTATAAAGAGGTTGTGGTGTACATCAGAGTACTGCGTAGCGAGGGTTATCTGTGAAATCTAGACTGGACAATTATGTATGTGCTGGGTTTGGCAAACAGTGTATACCCAGATCAGAGGCCTTGGAACAATTTCACGTGATCAGGGTCTACCCTGCTTGCTAAGTACTGGAACTTAAGCGTTAAGTCCTCATTCAGGACCATCACAGATTATCGAACCATTTTAGTGCTGTAATTAAGTACACTGATTTCGACATGCACATCTGGTTTCTTAAAATCACTGAAGAACAGTGTCTTATAACCTTTAGCACCCTCTGGGCTCATTCAGCAGATGACAATTTGTTGATATTTTTCTTATTTTTGCCACAAAACAGGATTTTACATTTCATACAAATTGTCTCCTATTTTTTCTTATTTTTTCCCAGAAAACATGACTTGACATCTCATGCAAATTGTCTCTTATGGAGACAATTTGCATGAGATGTCAAGTCATGTTTTCTAACCCCTGTTTTTTAACCCCTGTTTGCAAAAATGGATTTGTTCAAATTTAAAGATGGAATATTCCACTTCAGAAAATCGAGGATGTAAGGGTTAAAGCATTCCACTTGTCCTTCAAGATATCAATTTAACCCATAAAATGTCAATCACGACTATTGTCGTCTGCTTTGTCGTCTGCCAGTTACCTTAAAAGTAATTTTTTGCAAACAGTGTGGACCCAGATCGGACTGCTCCATTAGCACACTGTTTGCCTGCATGCAAAAAATATTTTTTAAAAAGTTTGCAAAAAAAAAAAAAACAGCAGACAACATAAACAGACGACATTTTCAGTTGGTTGGTTGATTTTAGGTTTAACGTCCCCATTAACACTGTAAAGGTCATTTTGGAGACGTTGCTTCCAATTTTGTGGGACTTTTACCCGACATTGAGATGAAATGACATCTCAAGCCCTGTCGCCCAATGAAACCAATAGGGTTTATTAGCATGGACGGTCCGCCTCGCACCGCGGTTCCTGGACAGGCTTAGATCCTCAAAGCGGTTTACCAGTACTAGTGTGCGGGCCGGATTCAACTCTGCGTGGAAGCATCATGCAGCCCATATATTTCTTCAAGCCCTATGGGTGGGGGCCTAAACGACATTTTCAGATGTAGTTTTTCTCGGCATCTTAAGGGTTAAACAATCCTTGTCATTTTACATGTTGTATTCATGAGCAGGACAAATAATATAAAAGACAAATGCTTTCGTCACATCATATTTTGATTTTTATCCCTAGAATGATTCTCATTTCTATTCCAAAGTTCAAAACTACCAGTAACCTTGTCTTTATTTAACACAGTGTTAAAACATTGATCAATAAATATGGCATGTACATGAACAATAGGGCCCCGTTGCTCAAAGCCTAGTTAGCTTAACAAGCTTGTTAGTGGTCATATTGTTAATTGTTCTAGCGAGTATATTATAAAAGGTTTTTGGTATTTTTGCTGAAAAAAAGTGAACAAAAGCTGCTCTCTTTTTTTTCAGCAAAAATATTAGTATATTTGCCATATTAAACGATCAAAGTTTTAAAGAATTGTTAACTAATGATGTTGATAGTTTGGAACAATTGGCCCCAGGACCTCAGCTTGGCTCCAGATGAGGATAATTAACAGATAATTTTTGTATATTTGTCTTTATAAACATACCATATTTTGTGGGTACTTGTTTGAATCACTGTCAAAAGGAGACTCTTAAGGAGTGTCCACATGTTTTTTTGTTGTTGTTGTTTTTTTGTTTTTTTTTCAAGAAAAATTATCCAAAAATGGTTTTGGTACACTGCAACCTCATTATAACACTGTTCGTTATAACATGGTTATGGATATAACACAGTTACACTGATATAACAAGGTTTCAAGTTGGCTCCCAAAAATGGTTATTTTTCTATATAATCTATACATTTTTGTTTGGATATAACGCTGTTGTTTAACTAACATGATTTTTGCTTCAGACCCCATTAATAGTGTTATAAAGAGGTTGTGGTGTACATCAGAGTACTGCGTAGCGAGGGTTATCTGTGAAATCTAGACTGGACAATTATGTATGTGCTGGGTTTGGCAAACAGTGTATACCCAGATCAGAGGCCTTGGAACAATTTCACGTGATCAGGGTCTACCCTGCTTGCTAAGTACTGGAACTTAAGCGTTAAGTCCTCATTCAGGACCATCACAGATTATCGAACCATTTTAGTGCTGTAATTAAGTACACTGATTTCGACATGCACATCTGGTTTCTTAAAATCACTGAAGAACAGTGGCTTATAACCTTTAGCACCCTCTGGGCTCATTCAGCAGATGACAATTTGTTGATATTTTTCTTATTTTTGCCACAAAACAGGATTTTACTTTTCATACAAATTGTCTCCTATTTTTTCTTATTTTTTCCCAGAAAACATGACTTGACATCTCATGCAAATTGTCTCCATAAGAGACAATTTGCATGAGATGTCAAATCCTGTTTTCTCTTTGGAGGCAATTTGCATTAAATGTCAAATCCTGTTTTCTGGGAAAAATAAGAAAAAAAATATTTCAAAATGTAATTTGCAGCTTGCTGAAAACAAAAACACCCAGCATGCAGAGCGTTCATTAAATACAGACAAGAGTTGTCTTCTCTTTGATCATGTTGTGTCATTCTGTTTTACATAATGTGCCAACCATCGAAATCCCTGTCCATAGCCCTCTTGTCTCAAAATACTGCAGGGAAAAACCTCCAAAGGCCGTCCGGGCAACTCCGATTTATTGACTAGTTTCTGGAATAAGACAATATGGTGAAACGTTAACAAACAAATAAGAAAGATGCATACTGTTTAAAAAATACCTTTAAAGTGGCTCTCTATTACCAACCACTATGTTCATTACTGCACTGCCAGCTTCAGGAGCCAATTGTAAAAAAAAAAACATCATCAGTAAATGTATCATCAAAACTTTGATCATTAAATATTGCATATACACTAATATGTTTGCTGAAAAAATGGCATAAATATCTTTGCTGAAAATGTGAGTAGCTACTCACCTTTTTTCAGCAAAAATACCAGAGAATTTCATATTGTACTTGATAGAATTTTTGACATTTTGACCACTAACGAGCTTGTTAAGCTAACAATGCTTTGAACAACTCAACCTTGATATTTAGCTATGCTGTTTTGGATCTGGATTCACCTTAAATATTTTCTGCAATTATCCTGAAAGAGGATAACTCTTGTGAATTCCTAGTTGGTTTCCTTACATTGAACCTCTCCAAAAGGGTGACTACTCTTAGAGGAGAGAATTTGCTCCTAAAAAGAAAAAGGTCAAGTTTTTCCTCAAACAGAAGACACCTTATGATGAGGAAAGCAAAAATAATTTTTGAAACAAATGATTGCCTTTCATTCCCCTTGCGCAAAAAACTTTATCTGATATGTCATCTGTTGAATCTTTTTTTTTTTTTTTTTTTTGACTTTTCAAACATATTTTTGCATACAGGCAAACAATGTGGATCCAGATCAGACTGCTCATAAGAAGAGCAGTCTGATCTGAGTCTACACTGTTTGCAAAAATCACTTTTAAAGCTACTAGCAGACGACAAAACAGACAATTGTTATGATGGGCATGAGATTAATTTAAAAACAAATGCTGATTTTACATGAAGACAATTGCTAGTGTATCTGTACAGCAAAAAAAAAAAAAACAAAAAAAAAAAACAATGAAGAGTCAGTCAAATTGAATAACCCTTTTTGTACCAAATGGAATCTTCCACCTTGTATACAGCAGGAGTCCATTTCAAAATTTAGGGGTGTCTGGTTGTCTTTTCTTAAAAGAACTGAAAATGTTAAAAACTGTAGGCCCTGATCAGACGCCGCGTTCTGTGACGTCAGATCTCACCTACGATGTTTACCAACTACCCGTTTGGGGGTTTCCAGTACTAAATGGGCTATGGTAAGAAACCTGTGCAAAATGTCCTCAGCTGTACATAATTAAGTCTTTTCACAAAAGGGAAAATACCAAAAGAAGAGTTAAACAATTTAAGACCAGATTTAGAAATATATGGTATGATATAAAACAATAGAAATCCCCACTTTTCAGTAAACATTGTGCTACAGACAAAGACTGCAGGAGTCTACAGCAATATAAACAGCTAACAGCTGTTTACATCCAAGTTTTCATCCAAATATCAAGTGAATCTTCATCACCAAAACATGCCTATATAATTTTGACTCCACATTTAAAAAGTAAAACAAGGATTACATGGGAAATCTTTTTTTTTTCATATTTCTGCTCATAAACATAGATTGTGGGTACTTGTTAGAACCGCCACCTCGAGGCGGTTCTAACAAGTACTCACAATCTGTGTTTTGAGCAAAAATATGAAAAATATAAGATTTTTTATCTGAAAATTTTCATTTTGGGTGGTAAAATTTTTAATATTTTGGAATAGGCCTAGAATGGTTTTCCAACGGACTAACAGGCTACAAAACTTTCCCAAATAAATTCTTGTTAATCAAAAGAAACGTCATAAAACAAACTTGAAGGATTTACAAAATTTTAAAACTTTTGAAATGTTCAAGGGTTTATACCTGTCCAGTTCTGTAAATGGACAAAGCGAGTGAACTGACCACCATATCCTCCCCTACAGCTTCCCTTTTGTCTGTTTTGTTGGCCAGAACAACTACTGGTATATCAGAGATGTTCTCATCATGCAGCAAACTCTGAAATAGGTAAATTGTGTAAGGTCAAAGAGAGCATTTTTGCATTTATGCAGTTGCTTCCATTGTACATACGATTTTTTTTAAGAAAAAATCTCTCCCTTAAAGGTATGTAAACAGAGCACTGCAGCAGTGATTTGTTGAGTTTGACTTGACTTGATAGATTTTGTAAGGTAACCGGGCGCTAAAAGCACAAAGGGGCTACCCCTTTGTTGAGTTTGAAGGTCCGTTTCACTTATATATACTTCAGCACCCACTCACGAGTGTGCGTGTGTGTGAATTCGGGTTTAACGTCGCTTTCAACAATTTTTCAGTCATATCACGACGGTGTCTGGTTGCGACAGGGAGCTCAATGCTCACATGTATAGTGCTGCCTCACTGAAGTATCATGTCCCAAACACATTACATGATACCACGCCCAGTCACATTATCCTGACACTGGGTCGACCAGTCCTAGCTCTACCCCGTAAATCTGAGTGCCAAGCGAGGAGCAGCTAGTACCATTATTAACGACTTTGGTATGTCGCGGCCCGTGACCTCCCGTTCCCCGGAGCGGACATTCTACCAAACACCCCCTCACGAGGATTACATGCAGGTATCCATTGATATTGATGAAAGCCTACACAGTAATCATGCAATTACGGTAGGCTCCCGCCCATCGAGGCTTGGGCTGCATATTGCTTCCACCAAGTGTGTGTGTGTGTGTGTGTGTGTGTGTGTGTGTGTGTGTGTGTGTGTGAATTCGGGTTTAACGTCGCTTTCAACAATTTTTCAGTCAAATCACGACGATGTCTGGTTGCGACAGGGAGCTCAATGCTCACTTTTATAGTGCTGCCTCACTGAAGTATCATGTCCCAAACACATTACATGATACCACACCCAGTCACATTATCCTGACACTGGGTCGACCAGTCCTAGCTCTACCCCGTAAATCTGAGTGCCAAGCGAGGAGCAGCTAGTACCACTTTTAACGACTTTGGTATGTCGCGGCCCGGGATCGAACCCATGACCTCCCGTTCCCCGGAGCGGACACTCTACCAACTGAGCTATCGGGGCCGGTACTTCCACCCAGAGATGAAACTGATGACAAATGAGTACTGGTAAACCGCTTAGAAGGGGTAAAGTTGTGTGAGTCAAACCGTTCAATGCATTTCACTGGGCTGCAGGGTTTGAGATGTCATTTCATCTCCGTGTCGGGTAAAAGTCCCACAAAATTGGAAGCAGCGTCTCCAAAATAACCTAAATAGTGTTGACGGGGACGTTAAACTTAAATTCAAACAAACAAACCGTAGGGATCTTTTGATGGTTCTCCCTGCAGAGGGGGGCTTCCAGTTAACATCCCGATCCGAAGGACGGTGCGCTTGTGGCATTTATCCCGGCAAATGATGCCTGTGAAGCATGTTCATCCACCGCAATTTTATTACCGCTCCGGGGGCCTCTAGAATCATAGGCAAGTGCACTAACCACTGAGCTACCACGCAAAGAGCTCAAACAAAGAGCGGGTAGCACGAGTTTTGTCTACTTCGTATACATACTGACCGACACACCGTAATTTATCATTCAACAAATCACAAACTAGAACTGGGGCCAGTTGTTCAAAGCATCGTTAGCTTAACGAGCTCGTTAGTGGTCATATTGTTAACTCTTCTAGCAAGTACAATATCGTAAATTTTGTTATTTTTGCTAATTTTGTTGTTTTCCTCAAATTCTCCCAACATTTAGCCATTGTACAGTAAGGCCGGAGAAATCCCGCCACAATTATTGACTGTGTCATTTGATGAGAAGTGATTTTGATGAGAAAATAACATTTTACTGTCTAACGTCAAAGAGCCTATGAATGACGTCATAAAGTTACGCTTTCCTGCCCAATGATCTGCTGCATCCTTTCCATTGTCTAGTGTTATGTTAACTGAGTCTGCGCGTATGAAAAAGCGCAAGTCAGCGAAGACTGTAGCTTTCGTACAGTCTGATCAGATTCAGAATTCGCACGAGTTATCTGCAAACCATTGCGTATCTTAAGATTTTTCTGCCATTTTTCAAAGTGGGACAACTTTCAAGACCTTCTGTTCACGCTAACCCATGGAAAAAGGGGTCTACTCTTAAAGGAAAGAATTTGCTCCTTAGGAGCGAATTCAATCCTTAATCTGACATGGGAGTCAAAATACTTTTGCTGGAGTTGCCTCCCCTTTAAGGTGTATCCATTCCCCATAAAACTGTCCACACTACATAGCTGCGCAGTCGATGGAAAGTGTTCCTTTCGCTCATTTATAATCGTGACGTACTTACGTCAAGTTCTGCACGTGCTTCAGGAAAACGATCAACGTCGGCTACATCTACCACAAATATGATACCATCGACTGCCGGGAAATAATCTCGCCATACCCTTCGAGCTGTTACAAGAGAAAAGAAAGACCATTGTTTTGTTTGTATTGGAGTTTAACGGCCCAGTACACTACTTTAGGTCATTTTTGAGCCTGTCCGTTTACCTAGCCACACTTTTCCTGGGCAGGCTTATAGGTAAGCGGTTAGCCAGTACAATCCACATTCCTTCGTCAGAAACTGACAACTACCCATCTTGAATCAACGGAAGGGAGAAAATGGCTGTAGAAAAGATTTCATGATCAATCTCCACGAATGGATGTTGCCGACCCCGGCAGGTATTGAAAGCGCGTCCGCTTGATCACCGGTCAGACGCGCATCCGACTGAGCCACCGAGGCCGGCTAAAGATCATGGTAATAAAATAATAAACATCGCGCAGAAAAGATTTGGGTTTTACGACCCTTTCAAGATTATTTCACCTATAACATTATCAGCGGCGTAGCTGGAGATTCTGCTGTAACTTATTCAAGTAATGTAATTTGCTAATGCCAATTTAATAATACGGGCCTCCGTGGCCTTGAGGATAAGAGCGCTGACTCTTGAATATTAGGTCTCTCGCCGCTGTAGATTCGAGCCTCGCTCGGGTCACATGTGAAACCCAAGTTCTGCAACGGAAGGTCAGGTGCTTTACCACCGGGTGCTCCGGATTTCGCCCGCCTCTGATTAACGATCGGCTCGATATGAGTGAAATAATCTTGAAAGGGCCGTGAAACCAAAACCAAAAACCTATTTGATAACAAACCTGTGTGGTCGGCGAAGATACAGATCACTGTTCATCCAGGCAGTGGGAGCAGTCGAGACTGCCATCAGTTGTAAAGTAGATCAAACCACAAGCGCGTATCGCGAATGGTTTGTCTATTTAGAACTGACCAACAACTCAATAAATCACTGTGTTAGAGCTGATCTATTTCGATTCTAACACTAAAAGTCGACGAAATTTCTATTGATTCCTGCAGATTCTCCATATCTTCAGCTATTGTTCAAAAGTATCCCGTCAATATAATTGACTGTATCACATGCGTTTACCTGTTTTCACACGAAAACGACGTTACACCACCTAACGTCAAGGTACATGTAACAGAAACTTGATAAAAAGGCGGCTCTTCGCCAAGTGATTTATTGACTAAACAGATAGAAGTGCAGCCTGCTGATATGTAGGTTTCCGTTTAGTCGCAAATGAGTTCCGTTTTATTTCTTTAAACGAATGTTTTCAGAGATTTCAGTTTGCATTCTTGTAGCACCCACCCACCCTACCCCACGAAAAAAAAATCTATTCATGGGACAGGTTTACTCTAATTTTCTATACATCAGCCCACCCTAAAAGATTATCCCCAGTAGGAACGTGACGTCTAAGCAACGTCGCATCAACGTCGATGCAAAGTCAATAACGTTACATGTACATCGCCGTTGACGCAACGTTGCTTACATGTTGCGTGCCCGCTGGATCAACTTCTTGAGATTACCTTGTCTATGTCCTCCGAGGTCGTAAGCGGTGAAAGTTAAAGATCCTAGTGACAGCGACTGGCTCCCTATGAACAGAAAAAACAAGAATGTGTTTAATGTAAGGCCCATTTTAAGAACTTTACATACATCACATAAACCCATCCTAGTGACGCTTTTTGGGGCATTACCAAACAGTGCAGTGTCTACACTGTTTGCTGACAGTACGAGAACATTGATTTTTGCATAACTTACTGCTGACAAGACAAACCTGGCACACCTATAATTGGAAATGGACCACTCCAAACGTATTAGGTGGTAGATTCCATTGTCATATATGGGTTAACCAGTCCATGAAATAAACACCCTGGCATAAACCCTACTTTATATAGGAAAACTAATTTACAAGGGTTCACCTTATTTTCTAATGTGTACTCCAAGACATAGGCTGTCGGTACTCGTTAGAAACGTCTCAATGAAGCTGTTCTTTCGAGCACCCTACAATCTGTGAGGAATAATAATAAGGCTTATGTCACAAATGAACATCTTTTGCGGATTGACATAGCCAATCACACACAAATCTAATATAGTATTTGTCTGCCTGTGACTGCCTTGTCTTTGGTGCCGGGGATGTAGCCCCGGTGCCAAAGACAATGTCAGTACACACTGCCTTGTGCAGTACAAGATGTTTAGGCGCTGTGGTCTTAAAAGAGACCGCTTGAAGAGGACGACAACAATGGAACAGATGGAGTAGACGAACATCCCTTTGCCTAAACTCTGGCCTTTTAAAAGGCCCCTCGGCCAGATGGGCACTGGCGATTTACAGGTTGAAAATGACCAAGTTCCATTTGTTTTTGTTTAAATGGAAGTTTTACGCCCGTGTAAACACTATTTAGGTCATTTTGGAGACGTTGCTTCTAATTTTGTGGGGCTTTTGCCCGACATTGAGATGAAATGACACCTCGATCCCGGCCGCCAACACAAACCAAAAGTGTTAATATGTAGGGACGGTCCTATACTCGCACCACTTTGCCTGGGCAGGCTTAGATCGCTAAGCGGTTTACCAGTACTCGTGTGCGGCCGGTTTTACCTCTGCGTGGAAGCATCATGCAGCGCAGTTTATTTCTTCAAGCCCCGATGGGCGGGGGCGAGACCAAGTTTTATAGCCGCGATTGACAGCCCGCCGAGTTTTTCAGGGTCTGTCGAAATAACTGTAAATTACAAACCATTTTCGTTTTTATTGCACCATGGCTGGGGCGAGAGGGCTGCATCGGACCGATGCACCGCTTCTAGATAGTGGTAAAACGAATCCTGGACTCGTTCTAGGGGTAGCCCCTATATGTGATTCTAGCGCCCGGTTAGGTTAGCTTAAAATCTGTCTTTGTCGAGGCGGTCGCTGATTTTCGAGATATGGGGAAACACGGGGCATTAAAATGATTTTTTTTTTTTTTATATTTAAATAGTATGTAATAATTTGAATAAAAAGCGACGGAGATTCTATGCCAGCACACAGTAAAATGCGTTATCCTGTGCGTCTGCGGATGAGAGAGAGAGAGAGAGAGAGAGAGAGAGAGAGAGAGAGAGAGAGAGAGAGAGAGAGAGATTAATTAAATAAATATTACATTACAGTGTGACTTACTGCACTGTGAGGTGGGTGGGTGTTGTAACATTCGGCCACTAGCAACTCGATCTAACAGTGTGGATTTTCCGGCGTTGTCCAGGCCAATTATCAGCAATTTTGCATTGGATTTCCAGCCTGAAAAAAAAAAAATACATGTATGCTAATTTTGTACAGCAATTTGGCATTGGATTTCCAGCCTGGAAAAAAATACATGTATGCTAATTTTGTACATGAAAACTGTCCTTTCAACCTCGGGAACTTTCAACCTTGGGAACACTGAAAATAGTTGGTAGCTCCCCTGCTTAGGCCTTAATTCATCACGAGAACAAGCCTATATAATTTTGACCCCATAACTCCATTTTTTATAGTAAAACTGGGGTTAACAGGGGTATACATTTATACATTATTTTTCTAATTTCTGCTCAAAAACATAGATTGTGGGGATTCGTTAGAACCGCCTCGCCGATCTGACTGGGCGTTGGCAATGTCAACGCTGTTCCGCTCTTTGTAGGAAAACAGTGTGCAGGCCTATATGTTTTTTTAGCTTTGACAGTTTGCCCTGATGAGGAGTAGGGGAGACCGGGGCTAGTTGGTCCGTGGGGCAAGTTGGTCCGAGCGCAATTTCTCTGAGCTGAGAAGGGTCATGGCAAAATGATATGGCTCAATGGAATGCTTGGTCGTGACACACTTTCTAAAGAAAATTAGATGACGATCAAACAAAGCGTAAAAAATTTAGAGAACAAAACCTGATTTTGTACCACAAAGTGACTTTATCACACTTGGAATCATTTGTTTGTCTTTTTAGTGTGTAACAAATAACATGCAAATGTTTTACTTTTCCTAAAAGCCCATTTTCTAAGGTATTCAAATGAGTGTATTTGGTGTTTCTAAATTCAATGACGCCCCTGTCATTTGTGAAGATCTACCAGGCTCTAGTGTCGGGGTAAGTTGGTCCATTCGCGACGGGGTAAGTTGGTCCGTCGAAAAAGCATTTATATTTATCAGAACCTGACATTTTCTGAATGAAAAACAGGGGCAAGTTATTGAACAAGTGACATAGTACCAAAATGGTTCTGTGAAATAGATATTAGCCCCAGCTGTTGAAGACAAATCATAATCTTAGGACCAACTAGCCCCGGTCTACTCTACAATAAGGCATTTAAATGGGGTTTCCAATCAAATCGGCGGTTTTTGAGAAAAATAACTCATAAAATGCACAGTTGGCTGATCATATTAGGACTTTGTGTTAAGATTATCGCCCGGGAGTCTACTGCATTGCTGCTGAAACCACGTAATTTTTCAGATCTTTTGTCAAAAGTGGCATTTATCGACCCATCATTGCTTTGTGATTTTCTCGTTGAATTCCAGTCGGTCCAACTTACCCCGCTGCTCGGCCCTGACTAACTTACCCCCATAGTGGGGTAAGTTGGTCCGTTTAACCTCGTCTTGGAAAACGGCTATATTTGTCAAAATATGTCATTTTCCGGACTTGAAACTATGAAATAAGGTGGAGAATGGATGATACTGGTTGCATAATGTAAAAGTATTACAAGCTAATGACTACTTATGCCAGCATTTGAAAAAATGCAATTTTCGGACCAACTAGCCCCGGTCTCCCCTAAAAATAATGTAAATCTAAGAAATAAACCGTTTTATTTTTTTTTTGTTTTTTTTCATGAAAGTTTGAACGACAGGGAGTCACTTAGCAAAGTTTACATGAACCATTCATTTACTTTGCAGGCGACCAACTGCGTTCATACTTTCATGAAAAGGAGAAAAATAAAATTCATTTCTTAAGGGGAATGGGAACACCTGGCAGATTTTTCCGCCATTTTTCAAAGGGAGACAACTTTCGGGACTCTCCCTATTCGCTATTCTATAAGCTCTGTTCTACGGAAAAGGGGCCAACTCTTAAAGGAAAGACTGTGAATTTGCTCCTCATCCTTTGAGAGTTGATCCCTATTGGCATGGCAGACAAAAATACTTTTGCCGGAGTTGCCTCCCCTGAAAGTATACCCATTCCCCTTAAATGTTTTCTATTGAAATTCCTCTGAAATTCTTCGCCAGTAAAATCTGATTTAAAATCGTTATATGATAAATCACGTGGGCTAAACAGAATCTTATATATGAGCCCCGCCAAGCGAATTTGTGTCTTCGAGCATTCCGTCATGACAATTTTTAACTGCGCATGCCCAGTTATTCAGAGGGGCCAGGGATATGGCTTTCTGTCTGAAGGTTCCTCTTGATTCACTGCTTGTATGAGCGAGCAGCGAAGGTTCTGGCGAGACTGCGCGGATGCGCAGGCTCGCCTGAACCTTCGCTGCTGGCATAGGCGATAAGTACCAAAATCGCCTGACGGGGCCCAATTATGTACTCGTGGTCATTTCAGATGAAATTTATGAAACTAGCCGAAAACTCATAAATTTCACATGAAATGACCACGAGTGTAAGAATCTTTACAAACAAATAAAAAAGATAAATAAACTGGTAAATAATTTACCGAAAAGTGACAGTAACTTCCAAAACCAGTCAAACAAGAACATCATTTAATTTTATGTATCAGCATTTAATTCTATGTATATATAAAGTTGTTTTTGAAATTTGTAATTATAGGGCTGTATTTATATGGTAAAAATGGTGACATGGAATTATTTCGGTCATGACAACTCTTTGATTACACGTCATCGGGATAGTGGGCAAATTTTAGCGTTATTACAGTATTGGTGTGTGCGGCTGTGTTTGTTTGGTAATATCGATTTCTGAGCGGAGCGTATGTCTGGAAAGATTGAATTGGGTGAAATGATTACATAGAGGATCTTACATGAGTGTTCATGTATTAATATTTACATTTCCAGTGTAAAGTCTAATATAAACCTATAGAAAACGATTGCGTTCATACTTCCATGAACGCATCGAATCACATGATTTTCGGTGACGTTAAGTGACGTCATTCTAAACCATTGTTCTCTACGGGCGTTGATGACGTCAACGCCGTTCCACTCTTTGTAGAAAAACAGCGTGTAAATGTTTTTCAGCTTTAAAAGTTTGCCCTACAAGCATTTTTTCGCCCAGTGATTAGGGGCAAATAATGTAAATATAAAAAATAAACTTAATTTTTCTGCTTTTCATGAAAGTATGAACGACAGTGGGTCGCTAGCAAAGTTTACATGAACCCCTTCGGGGTACATTTACTTTGCACGCGACCCACTGCGTTCATACTTCAATGAACTGCAGAAAAATAAATTTCATTTCTTAATTGAATTTATTAAACGAGTTGAGGAAAATGGATAAAATGCGAGGCTTTGCCGAGCATTTTATCCCTTTTCCTCAACGAGTTTAGTAAATTCAATAATACATGAGCACGAATGCAAGATTCTATTTATCATATGCCATATAAAGCGCATTTTATTCACGATTGTTTACAAAAATGTCAATATTCCGCAGTTAGTAAACGCGACGTCGTTAAGGGCGTCGTACATGTAACGTTACGGGACGTATATAGCTAATTTGCATATTTAATCCACTAGTGGATTATCGAAAATATTACATGGCGTTATTACACTCTCAGACGCGACATCATATGATAAAATGTTTTTACATTTCGAAAAACTTTAATATATAACAGACCAAATGGCCTTTTTACCCTAGAAAAGAGCCAGAGAATTTCATGCAGACGCCTATTTTAATACTTTGATGAATATAAATAATCATTCCAAATTGACTATGCTGACGTTGATGCGGACTTTGTTCCAGTCTTCTTCTTCTTCTTCTTCTTCTTCTTCTTCTTCTTCTCAACCATCATTATTCATCATTGTCATACTGTTGTTGTTGCTGCTCTTTGGGTCATTAAAATCAAACGTATTCCTCGTTATTTTTGGATGATGTGGGATCAAGAATCAATCAGACACCCACTCCTGAAGTATATTTTGCTACTGACCATTGTAAAATGGTGGTTTGACTGTGTTAACTTTTCCATCATGAAAACACGCCTATACCATTACATTGTAAATTTTACCACCAAAAATGATATTTTTCATATGAAAAATGTCGATATTTTTCTTATTTCTGCTCAAAACATAGATTGTGGATACTCGTTAGAACGCCTCGTTATGAGGCGGTTCTAACGAGTACCCACAATCAATGTTTTTTAGTCATGTCATCATTTGAATACAAAAACTGCAATCTGTCTTAATTGGTTTCCAGAGAATCCTTTAGTATGGATCTACAGCTACAAACCGGCTATAGTCAACTCAATAATTACAAATCCAAGCTTGGGCAAACCCAAACCAACCTCAGAATACTTTTAAAATAAGAATATCTTAATTTTTATTCCTCGAATTGTTACTTTTATTGCAGACTTGTATGCATCTCAGGTTGTATAACTGTACACATCTATCTTGTTTCTTAATTAGGTAAGCTAAATGTATCATATTAATTTTGTTTGTCTTTCTTACAGTTGCTTTTAGTTGTTATATTTATACTCTTGTTTGTCGGGAAATAGCTTATATAGCTAATGTTGTTTGTTGTAATATGGCCGACGTTAAATAAAGATTCTTGTATCTTGTACCTCTGCCAGTGTGGTCAAGTTGAGGACACTGAACACTTTCTATTACACTGTCCACTTCAAGAGACCCATCGAACATCGTGGAACGCAACCTTGGACAGAGACTCGGCTTATACCACCTAGACATGCTGGAGCTGCTTAGATCCAGTGACAATGAGAACATTCCAGAATACAGAGATACCATCAGATGGGAGCTAGCTGAATACATCAGGGCCACAGGAAGATTCACCTCTGTCCCGGCGCCTCCCTCAAGTCCGTGACCGCTATTCTGTCATTCATGAACATTACATTTGAGAACAGTTACCCTAGTGAAGAAGAATTACAACAGAGATGCAGTACATTGGAGACCTTCGTGCCATCGAGGCATTGAATAGCGGATAGCGGATGTGTTAAATTTGCACTTGACATGCAATGCCATCATCATAGCTCGGACCCATCAATACGGTATTGATGGGTCCGAGATCATATGCACAAATTGCTTACATTAGAATGGGAACGTAGTGAAAATGTTTCCTTCGCCCACTTCGAACAAGTACACACATGGAAGATAATTTGTATGAATTTGAGTTTAACGTCCCTGTCAATACTATTTAGGTCACTTTGGAGACGTTGCTTCCAGTTTTTTTTACCAGACATTGAGATGAAATGAGATCTCAAGCCCTGCCACCCAATGAAACCAAACGGCTTATATGCAATGGACGGTCTGACGCACACCACTTTGCCCGTGCTAACGGTTTACCAGTACTCATGTGTGGCTCTGCGTGGATGCACAATAATCAATCTATTACTCCAAGCCCCAATGGGCGGGGGAGAATATGCACAGATAATGGCAATCTCAATCTCGCATCTCTGTCTCCCATCTTGATCATGTTGATTGCTACATGTACATAAACAGTTGGGCGTTTAAATGCAGGTGTGCACTCTGGTTATTGAAGACTGAAAGCCTTCTGAAAACACTTTGAATAGCAGCTATCACGAGCCTGCACAGGGTTTGTCTCTCTGTTTAGAGCAAACACAAGGTGTGTCTCTCATAGCACCGCAGAGTGGAGATGGGGGGATGGGGGGGGGGGGGGTGTCCAGTTAATGGCGTGATCAAGGAATGTCATTGGCCTTAGCTGGTACTGACCTTTAACAATTCTCAAAGCGTACGTCATAACTAGGCCAGCTCTTTTCTAAACGGCGAAACGAACAACCCTGTTGTGTTTACTTCCTGTTTATGTTGGAGTTTTTCCCCTAGTCATTTACTACACGTGTACAGAGGTTTTATGCGACACATTTTGACAGAAAACGTAGAGAAAGAACTAAAAATTACACAAAACAGAGATAAAAATAAAATTTTCGACTGATATGGGGAAAAGAAATCCAATTTCATATTTCAGACCTTTGACCAGATAAGATCAGCTGACATGTTTATTGGGCAGTCTGCAGCTGATTCTTACAATTAGATCAAGGAAAACAGAGAGAAGGTGATTCAATGTTCTTTTACATCATATGAATGTTTTTTCTTTTCATAGGTCAGGATCAGATCTGGTGACAAGTTTATATAATTCACATCCCACCAATAAAGAAACCTCGGAGGAAGGTGTACTCATATCAGAAAGGTGACTATGAAACTATGAGGAAGGATGCACTCAGATTTGCAAAGGAGAATTACTTTAATGGTCATTCAGATGCTCGGTCTGTACAGGAGAATTTTGATTTGATAACTTCTTTCATTCATACTTCGGTCGAAAATCATATCCCCTCAAAAACTAGTAGGTCTGTATCTTCTATTCCCTGGATCACTCCAGAGATAAGAAGGAAAATTCGCAGAAGGAATAAGATTCATGCAAAGGCAAAAAAGACGGGAAGTGGTAAACTCCGGACAAAATTTGAAAACTTGAGACGTGAAATCAAGACTGATATAAAAAATCAGCATGATTTGTATGTGAATAACTTGGTAGGTGATGTAAAGGCAAATCCCAGAGACTTCTACAGATATATTAATAGCCAGAAGAAAGACGGGCAAGGTATCCTGCCCCTTAATAAAAGAGGAGGGGACGGGGTTGCTGAATCAGACTCTGAAAAGGCAGAGGAACTAGTTGGTCAATTCAATGATGCATTTAATAAAACTGAGTTCACGGAGGTTCCATTGACTGGAAGAGCGGCCCCATTCATGAATAATATTGTTGTGACAGCTGCAGGAGTGATCAAATTACTTCAAGGCTTAAACCCCAGTAAGGCCTTAGGACCTGATGAGCTTCATCCTAGAGTCCTGAAGGAACTAGCAAATGAGTTGGGTCCAGTTTTTGCACACTTGTTTTAACAGTCTCTTGATACGGGTGAAATCCCCAAAGAATGGCTCTTAGCAAACATCTGTCCACTCTTCAAAAAAGGAGATAGGGCTCTTGCCCGTAATTATCGCCCTGTGTCTCTGACTTGTGTTCTGTGTAAATTGCTGGAACATATAGTCTGCTCAAACATCATGGCCCACTTGGACGAACATAAACTTTTGTCAGACAGACAACATGCATTTAGGAAAAGGCACAGCTGTGAAACTCAGCTAAGCACAGTTATTAATGACTGAGCAAAAATCTTGGACAAAGGGGGACAGGTGGACACATTTATTCCGGACTTCAAGAAGGCTTTTGACACCCCTCTTCATGAACTACTTAAATCTAAGTTATTTGGTTATGGAATTGGGGGAAAGACCCTCAAATGGATAGATTCCTTTCTTTGCTACAGAAAACAGCTGGTTGTTGTTAATGGTGAATCTTCGGAGTGGGCTCCAGTTTTGTCTGGAGTCCCGCAAGGGACCGTTCTTGGTCCACTTTTGTTCTCCCTGTACATCAATGATATTTCCACTGACATTGACTCAGAAATAAGACTGTTCGCAGATGACTGTGTTTGTTACCGGGAAATTAGAGATACAGATGACTCATTGAAACTTCAGGCTGACATAGATAGATTAGGATGTTGGGCACGTAAATGGGGCATGGGATTTCAGCCAGTTAAATGCAATATTATGCAGATAACTAAGAAGAGATCTAATAAAGTTGAGGCTTCTTACACCTTAGAGGGAACGGTCCTCGAGAATGTGGACTCCATTAAATACCTTGGAGTGACAATCTCACACAACTTGAGATGGAATACTCATATTAGCAACATGTGTACCAAGGCAAATAGAATGCTTGGTTTCCTGAGGCGAAATCTTCATCAGTGCCCTCAGGATGTAAAAGAGGCAGCATATAAAGGTCTTGTTCGCCCAATCTTGGAATATGGTAGTTGTATCTGGGACCCCAGTGGAGTGGTCCTTAACCCTTTACCACTCAGATACGTGTTTTTACGTGTCTGCACCCCCCCCCCCCCCCCATTTTTTGCCCCAGAAGCACCTAAAATCTGCATTTCTACCCCTGGATAGTTATGTTTGCTTAAGGATTTGTTGGGCAAAAAAGTGGCCTGTTTTTTCGCGCGCCTCCCCACTAAAACTATTCTGGGGGGGGGGATTGAAGGGGGGCACCGCCCCCCTCACATCCCGAAAAATTTTGGTTGTATGGCCCAACCGGTCGCTAAAATTTATATCTGAGGGTGTCTGGGGTCAAAAATGTCTGAAAATTGATGCTGTTAAAACATGCTGCAAACAGTGAAAAGGGCCAGTGCCAAACACCTTAATTGTTGCCTTGACAGCTGTGTGAAGATTAAAATGTGGTCAAAATTCATGTGAAAACACACTTTTTGCCAACTTTGAGATGCCCCCTCTTTACCATGACAACAATGATCAAGCCATGAAAGGTTGAATAAACATTCATACCGAGTTTGGTGTAAAACAGACCATCCATTATGAAACAATGGCTAGTTGAAGTTGCTGTCAGGTACAACACTGTTAAAATCAGCGAAATTCACAAAATCTCTGAGTGGTAAAGGACTAACGATGAAATTGAGAAAGTTCAGAATAGAGCTGCTAGATTTGTAACAGGCAATTACTGCTTTGAAACTGGGAGCATGACTGGAATACTTGGAAAATTAAAATGGGAGTCTCTCAAGAAAAGGAGAAAAGACAGTAGGCTAATCCTTTTATACAAAGGTCTAAAGGGTGCTGCCAGCATTCCAACAGATGACCTTGTTCCCCCAGCTAGACACTGTAGAAATCACCATTCGTTGGCGTTTCAGACCATTAGCGCAAGAACTGACATTTATAAAGAGTCGTTCTTCCCCAGAACCATTAGAGATTGGAATGCCCTTTCCGATTCGATTATTTCGACAGCTGAAGGTACTGATGATTGTGTTGCTAAATTTACCTCTTTGGTTAGAGCTAGGGACTAACTTCCCACATCACAGGTCCTGGTGTATGAATGTCATTTGACGTGTCACCAGTAACAATTCTGATTCTGATATATAAGGCTTATATAAGATTATATATTTATAAGTTTATATATTTTAACACTTCGGTCATCTCTTATAGTTTAAATATTCTCATATTTTTGATCTAAATTTTTATTAAGAGAAGATAAAATAAATTAAACTCAGACTCTTTTACTTTTTTGATTAGGCTCAGACTACCATTGAGATTAGACATTATATACCCCAGTTTTCTTTAAAATAGTATAGTCAATGACTATTTAACTGTGATATGTACTTATTGTAAATCATCTTTTAACTTATGTAATTTATGTATAATTTATGTTTAACCTCTTAACTGCATGAGCTGTGATATGTTTGTCGTATTTGTTGTTTTACAAATGTTTGTCGAAGTAAAAGCCCTACTGGGCTTATGTTGTATGTTGCTCATATTCGAGAGAAAATAAATATTCTATGTCTATGTCTAAGTTTTTCAATCTGTTAATAGTGACAGTCATCATCATCTTCATTAATTGCCTCCCTCAATACTTGAGTATTCTTGCAATGCAGTTGGGGTGGCCCATGGGCCCCGGATAAAATGTGTTGGTTGAAAACATCTGAAAGGTAAAAACATGGTGGATCTAGGGTGAGAGGGTTGCCAGGTGAGTCTGGAAGGCATCCAGTGTTGACTGGCTAACGGTTGACTGTTGAAGACAAGTTGGTTCCATAAGATGATGGCACTTGGGAAGAAGCTGTTCTGGTACCCTGCTAAATTATACCGATATCAGATGTGGTGTCACAGCTAATGATTTTCCATGAAGTGATTGTGCAAATAAAAAATAGACACCCTTGTAATTTACAAGAGCAGTAACCACTTCTATATATGGTTTAAAAGGGTGTGTCGAACCTGTCAGAATGTCTTAGTCTGTGAAAGAAAAAAAAAGACTTTGCAATTTTCTCCAAATAATCACAGCCTTTCCTGGCGGTCGCAGAGGCATATGACTTGCTGGAGAAATCGGCGGAGGGTGAGATCTAAAACTTTTCCAGAGTGATGTATGGGCTAAAATGAGTATTAAAAGCGAGAAACGAAAAAATCAATGATTCGGATTTTCTGAACGGAGTTTAAACCTGGTTTTAAAAGCTTGTTGAGAACTTGAGAAGGTTTGAGTTATTCTTTCTTTTTGTGTTTTCTACACCCAATGTCTTCGTTAAAAGACCACCTATATTAAGATGGTTTTTATATAAGAATTTTAGTGAATGTTGAAAGGTTTGCCACCTAAACATGAAAATGTTCTGATGAAAAATTCTGATATTTTCCATATTTCTGCTCAAAATATAGATTGTGGAAACTTGGTAGAACCGCCTCATTGAGGCAGTTCTATTAAGTACCCACAATATATGTTTTTGAGCCGAAATAAGAAAATGTATACCCCTCTAAACACCAGTTTTACTATATAAAACTGGGATTTAAGTGGGTCAAAATTACCAGTATTTGATATAAAGAAGTTTACAGGGGTATACATTATTTTAGCTCAAACACAAATTATGAGCACTAGAGTTGTCATTCCAATAGACACCACAAACTATGTTTTGATAAGAAAAATATCACTAATTTTCAATAAGATGGCCCACATGTGTGTGTTTGGGTTTTACCTTCCACCAACAGCTAAGGTCATATGGAGACGGGACCTTGGTTTAAAGACCCATCCGAAAGTCTGGAGAAGCCCAGGAACGAATCCATGACTCCTGGTTTATGAGGTGAGTAGCATAACCTGTACACCACGGAGGTTCCCTATGGCCCACATGTCTGTGTTATTCTAATGGGCAGAACCTGTGACATTTGAAATTAGTCATTATCTCTCATCAGAGAAGAAAACTAGCTACATGTATTCCGCACCTTCAGGGAAGGCATGCCAGTCTTCATCCCCTCTGCTGACATCCCTGACATACTTGCAGTCTGTGCTCTATTTTGAAACCATATTAATAAACATAACACATTGCTAAAGATGCAGTTGTGCACACAGTACATTATTAACATACATAACTGAATATTTTGTTTGGTGTGTTGAAAACATCCAAATTTTCGCACTCATGAACATTTGAATATTTTCAACACATTCAACGAAATATTTTTGGTATTCATCTCAAAAAAAGTAAATATCCTCTATATATTTTCAATTTACAGATGGTGGCCACTGTGGTTGTGAGCATCATGATAGTCGTCATGTTTATCTTGATGTACATGTATAGAAGATACCGCCAGATGCACTATGACATATTAGTTCATGACATCACGAAAGGTCATCGTTGGATGATGGTTGACATTTTCCCTGACTCGACATACTGCAATATAGGTCATTTCCCGATTAAACATGGGGCCAAATGTGACTCTTGCGGTATTTGTGTGGCCGATCAAAACATGAAAAAGGCCAATAAAAGCATTTATTGTAAACCACCATCTCTGAAAGGGGACGTAACTTTTCATCAGTGGATTCCTGGTAATCTGCCTTTGATGAGTAAATGTTATGTGTGTTCTAAGGACTGTGTTGATGCCGGTTTGAATGATTTGAGATGTTGCTGGTGTAAAAGAACAGTTCATGACAGCTGCTTGCCAGACAGCGAGGCATGTGATTTCGGACAGTACCATCAAATCGTGGTTCCACCCAACTGTGTTGAATTGAAGAAAGTGGGAATGAAGGGGCGAAGACATCTGGTGGTGGCCAGGGCAACAAGACCGAAGATAACGGATTGGAGGCCTCTTATTGTCGCACCTGCTTTAGCAGGAAGACATAGGCGTGCAAGTTTCCGTCCGTCCGTCCGTCCGTCCGTTCGTCCGTCCGTCCGTTCGTCCGTCCGTCCGTTCGTCCGTTCGTCCGTCCGTCCGTCCGTCAACATTTTACACTGGATGTCTTGTCATCGCAACTCCTCCTACACTTTTAGACCGATCATTTGGAAACTTTGCATGTGCTTTCGCCATGGTATGAGGATGCGCATGTGGTTTGGACTTAATCTTCGAATCAATTTTTGTCACTTTTTCCATATTGTGAACTTAGTCATTTTTAGGTATGCGATACGTACCTCTTGTCATCGCAACTCCTCTTGCAGTTTTATACCGATCATTTTGAAACTTTGCATGTGCTTTCACCATGGTATGAGGATGTGCATGTGGTTTCGACATAATTTTCAGAAATTTTTTTTTCCGCTTTTTGCACATTATGAACTTAGCCATTTTTAAGCTTCATTTGATATACGATAGGTACCTCTTGTCATCGCAACTCCTCCTACAGTTTCATACCGATTATTTTGAAACTTTGTATGTGATTTTGCCATGCTATGAGGATGCGCATGTGGTTTGGACTTTATCTTCGGATAAATTTTTGTCACTTTTTCCACATTGTGAACTTAGTCATTTTTAACCTTCGATTGATATATGATAGGTACCTCTTGTCATCGCAACTCCTCTTGCAGTTTTATACCGATCATTTTGAAACTTTGCGTGTGCTTTCGCTATGGTATGAGGATGCGCATGTGGTTTGGACTTTATCGTCGGATCTTTTTTTTTCACTTTTTCCACATTGTGAACTTAGTCATTTTTAACCTTCAATTGATATATGATAGGTACCTCTTGTCATCGCAACTCCTCTTGCAGTTTTATACCGATCATTTTGAAGCTTTGCGTGTGCTTTTGCCATGGTATGAGGTTGTGCATGTGATTTCGACATAATTCTCAGAATATTTTTTTTTCACTTTTGCACATTGTGAACTTAGCCAATTTTAAGCTTTAGTTGATATACAATAGGTACCTCTTGTCATCGCAACTTCTCTTACAGTTTTATATTGATCATTTTAAAACTTTGTGTGTGTGTTACCTATGGTATGAGGATGTGCATGTGGTTTTGACTTTATCTTGGGATCAATTTTTATCACTTTTTCCACATTGTGAACTTAGTCAGTTTTTTACCTCACATATATAGGCTATGGATTCTTCTCAAAGCCCTATATTCATTTCTTCTGCCTTAAATAAACTTTTATTTTTTTGTGTGGGGCAGGTGGGGAGCAGGTGCGACATCAACTTCACCGAAGTTGAATTTCTGGTTGTTCTGGGTAACCGGAAAAGTGGCAATAACGATGGAGAAAAAATACTGTGTTCCTTTAGAGGCATCCTAAATCCTGCTCAGGTAAAATATCTTAATACACCACAGCCTCTTTATAACACTATTCATGGGAGCCAAAGCATAAACCGTGTTAGCTAAACAATCATGTTATTTCCAAACAAAAACGTGTAGATTATTTTGAAAAATGACCATTTTTGGTCATTTTTCTATATAATCTACACATTTTTGGAGGACCCCACCCATCAGGGCTTGAAGAAATAGATGGGCTGCATGATGTTTCCATGCAGATCTGAAAACCGACCACACACAAGTACTGGTAAACCGCTTAGAAACCTTAGAGGATCTAAGCCTGCCCAGGCAAAGCGGTGCAAGTTGGACCGGCCATGCTTATAAACCTATTGGTTTCATTCGGCGACAGCACTTGAGATGTCATTTCACCTCAGTGTCGGGTAAAAGTTAGACAAAATTGGAAGCACTGTCTCCAAAATAACCTACACAATTTTGACGGGGATGTTAAACCTCAAATCAAACAAAGCACTGGTGGGTTGATTGTCTGTGAGTGTAGACTGGAAACATTGTTCTGAACGAGGACTTAGAATGTTTTGTTTAATCGTTAAATTCCAGTACTGTACATAAACAGTGTAGACCCTGATCAGATGCAGCATCTGATCTGGGTCTACACTGTTTGAACCGGCCCCGATAGCTCAGTTGGTAGAGTGTCCGCTCCGGGGAACGGGAGGTCTCGGGTTCGATCCTGGGCCGCGACATACCAAAGTCATTAAGAATGGTACTAGCTGCTCCTCGCTTGGCACTCAGATTTACGGGGTAGAGCTAGGACTGGTCGACCCAGTGTCAGGATAATGTGACTGGGTGTGGTATCATGTAATGTGTCTGAGACATGATACTGCGGTGAGGCAGCACTATAAAAGTGAGCATTGAGCTCCCTGTCGCAACCAGACACTGTCGTGGTATGACTGAAAAATTGTTGAAACTGACGTTAAACCCGAATTCACACACACACACACACAATTCCTGTACTGTAAGCAAACAGTGTAGGCCCTGATCAGATGCTGCATTCTGCAGCATCTGATCTGGGTCTACACTGTTTGCCAAACCCGACACATGGTTACAGTCCGGATTTTATTGATAACCATCTTACCCAATACTGACCTCACATCAGTAAGAATAGCACAGCTATTTTCTATGAATAAATCTTACCTGGATTTGTGGCAAGTCAGGGATAGTCATATGGACTTCAGCTTTGAAAAGCTACTGTACTTTTTAAACAAACAGCCCAAAAAGGGGCATACATAAAAAAAAATAAGACTCTTCATTGATATTCTTGTTAGTATTATTTTAGTTTGGGTTTTATGGCCCTTTTAAGATTGTCAGGGTGGCCACACACTCTGGAAAACAGGGAAAACAGGGAAAATGGTGAAAAAAAATTCCCTGCAGGGAAAAATCAGGGAATTTGAAATTTTGCTGAAAAACAGGGAAAAATCAGGGAATTTCAAAAAATCTTATCTTTGTAAGGTCAAAATATTCAAATTGTATAGCTTTTCCGGAAGAAAGTTTTCTTTCTTCATGGCTGTTTCATTAAAAAGCTAATATAAAGCAAAATTTGCTTTAACCCATTTCAGACTGGAAACCCCTTAACGGGTACCGTGGCAAACAGTGCAGGTCCAGATCAGACGCCGCAGAATGCGGCGTCGGATCAGGGCCTACACTATTTGCAAAAAGTTCAGCCATTTTCCAAATCAATTTTGAAGAAAATACAACCTGACACCCCTAAATTTTGAAATAGACTCCTTTTATATATAAGGAGCAAGATTCCATCTGGTACAAAAAGGGTTAAACTGACATATGATGAGTATGTAATTATATAATCAATTGATATCAAGACTTGTTCCCAATTTGAAAATTCTAGTCTTCATACCCACCCCTTGAACACACGAAAAAAGAAAATCCCAACCTGTCTATCCATTCCTTGAACACCTGAATAGGTACGGTAATTGCAAACAAGCAATTTTTAAGAATGGCCTTAGACAGTCTACCATGTAAGCAAAAAAAAAAAACAAAAAAAAAAAAAACCAACACCTACTGTTTTAGTAAATTGGAGGTGATGGTGTGGCTACAAGGGGAGGTTGGAGGGGAAATATTTTACCAGTTTTGTTTTGACTACCATGAAAATAAATTAGCACATTTACATCATATTTTAGATAAATTTTCATTTAATTAAGAATATTGTGACAGCATTGTGTATAAACATGTCACTTGACAGCATTTGAATCAGTATATGACTTCTAAAGGTAGGGGCCATTGCGATAATATCAAGGTTTTTAATCAGGGAAAATCATATCAAATCAGGGAAAAATCAGGGAAATATCAGGGAATTTGATTGCTAAAAATGTGTGGCCACCCTGATTGTGTTATTTCATTGTCAGAAAAACAGATTATCCCGAGAAAAGGTTCCTGTCCTTTCGTTACAGAGTTTGGTGTGTCTAGACTCGAACCCACGGTAGTGACAGGACGTCAGCACCTTTAACTGCTAGGCCATGGAGTCTCATTCTAAATGTCTTGTAACTTTCTGTTGTAGGTGATAGATTTATGTGATATGCATCCTGAGAACGCCTTGGAATGGTGTCACTTACTACCAGATGTTTTGTTCCGAATTCTAGTTTGTGGGGGTGATGGCTCAGTTGGCTGGGTGTTGAATGCCATAGAAAGTCTAAAGCTCAAAGTTGGTATATTTACAAGCATTGAATGGTTTTGTTCTAACAAGGTTTATTTACTGCAAAAAATATTCATTCCTCAGGGAATCAGCTTCTAAGCATTAATTGCTGCATCATGGGCAGAGACATTTTAGAGGCAGGGTTTAACACTGAAGTACAGCCATTAATTAGCCACAATGCAGATTGACCTTTACATTTATGCAACAACAAGTACATGTATAAGCTTTCACAAAAAGAAAAAAAGCCCATAACAAGTATAAGCTTTCACACAAAAATGAGTACCACGGGCAAAGCTCTGGCACAGAATTGCTATCACATTTGTTCAAGCCCATTATTATTTGCTGTCATGTTTGTTCAGGCTATACAACATACACACCTACAAAAACTCCACCACGATGGACCACGGCCTATCCTATAAGCTCCCCAAGAGCCTTTGGCTCTGGGGATCTAAAAATTTGCCAAGCCGTCAGCAAAATTTTGGGGTTAATCTTCAGTGAGTCTTCTATGAAGTGTTGGGAAGTTGTCTACTTAATTTCTCCAATAGTTTCCAACCGTTCTGTTTGGTAAGATGTTATCAGCTTATTGAAGTTGCACATGTGCCGTTTCAAAGATGAAAAAGTATTTTTGGCAAAATTACAGCATTTGCAACTTTGACATTTCAAACATTATAATCCTGGGTGCAGACTGACAATTAGAATATTGCCAAAGACAGTTAATTGTATAAAACCGATTTCTGGAATACAACTCTAGACAATCACAGTTAATATGTGCTAAGTGTAGTCCTAGCTTACTTGTTTTATCACCAAACTTCAGACTATTACGTCACAAACTGACAAGAAAAGAAAAGTACATATAACAGGCCAGTTATGACACAAGCAATGTGGGGTATCCAGTTAGATACAATTAGAACATTAACAATGCCCGATACATGTCTGTTGCATATCAGTCATCAGATCTGACCTTGTGACAAGTCAGTAGTTCAAATAAATTACTGAGAGTTGACGTATCTCTCGAAGTTTTTCAGTACTGTGATCTCTGATTTTACGTCAGAAACTGGTCTGATCTGCTTCTTTTAAGTGTAATGTATATTGAAATGTGCGGTAATATGATTGTTCCAAATAAATGGGCCATAAATGGCAAAATTCTTAAAATGGCAAAAATGGAAAGAAAAAAAGAAGGAATCTTTGAACATACACCATACACCCTCTTAATAACACTATTAATGGGGTCCAACGTCCCTGCCCATAGGGGCTTGAAGAAATATATGGGCCACATGATGCTTCCACGCAGAGCTGAATCTGGCCCGCACACTAGTACTGGTAAACCGCTAGAGGATCTAAGCCTTCCAGGAACTGCGGTGCGAGGCGGACCGTCCATGCTAATAAACCCTATTGGTTTCATTGGGCAACAGGGCTTGAGATGTCATTTCATCTCAATGTCGGGTAAAAGTCCCACAAAATTGGAAGCAACGTCTCCAAAATGACCTTTACAGTGTTGACAGGGATGTTAAACTTCAAATCAAATCAAACAAACATACAATGTTATCTGTCCTGCTCACTAATTTTAAAATGCCAACAGTTGTTGGCATTTTAAAATTTATGAGCAGGACACATTTAATGCTTAAGTGAGCTGAGCAAGAAAAGTTACAGTATTTGAGTGTTTTTCTATGTTCTTCTTTAGACCACACCAGAAGTTGGTATATTGCCTCTTGGAACAGGCAATGACCTTTCCCGTGTCCTTGGCTGGGGTGAAGGTCACGACACAGATGAAGATATAAATGAAGCTGTGGAACAGATTATAGCAGCAAAACCTGTACAGCTTGACAGGTAACAATTGTTTGAGCCTTCAACCCATTGTATACTAGTGGACTCTTCCATTGCTATATATTGGACAAGTCCATTTGTCATATCGGGGGTGTCAGAACTATTTTTTCGTTTTTATTCTATTTTTTAACGGAAAATTCTGTGAGCAAATAGTGCAGGCCCTGATCAGACGCTGCATTCAAATTTTCCCCAAATTTGTAGTATCACATTTTTCTTAATGATAGAATAGAAATGGTTACAAAAGATTTCAAAAGAGTGATCACTTCATATGAAATGTATGAAACAAGCCTTTAGTGAGTTTGATAAATTTTAAGTGAAATGACCACGAGTGTAAGGTTCTGGTTTATATAAAGATTGCTGATCATCTTTTCTTTCTAAGAAGTTCAAAAAGAATTTCAATAGCAAACATGGGGTTGTTATGGACATTATGCTTCTGTATTGTTTTGTTTGTTTGTTTGAATTGGAGTTTAACGGCCCAGACAACACTATTTGGGTAATGTTTGAGCCGGTCAGTTTACCTATCCACATTTTTCCTGGGCATGCTTATATGTAAGCGGTTAACCAGTACTCTGTACAGTCTTTCTCCAGAAACTGACAACTGCCCTTCTTAAATTTGTGGAAGTGAGAATGACCCTAGAAAAGTTTTCATGATCAATCTCCAGCAGGTATTGAACCCATGTCCTGATCACCAGTCAGACATGTAACCATGTGTTATTACATGTTACAACATAATGATAAAGTATTATTTTTACCATGATTACAGTAAATATTGTGCTACCTAACAAGTGCATGTAGTTACCCAGAAATTTCAGAAATTACTGCATTTTTAGCTAGGCTGTTTTCAAAGAAAACGACAAGGTATTGTCATACATGTAGCTCTGGCGTCGTCTACGTCGTTGTGCAAAAACTTGGAGATTTTGTAATATCTCTGTCATTACTGAACATATTTACTTGAAACTCGGACTAGTTGTTCATTATGAAAAGGGGAACTCATACCAATAGGTGAGGTAACCCGCAAAATATTTTTGGCACAGTTATGCCCCTTTTTCGACTTAGAATTTTTGCAGCCGAGTGTTGGCACCCGCATGTGGTGCCCTTGTTCTCCTCTTGGATAGGTCAGGACTCAAGGACATGGTAACAAATAGTTGAATACTGTAGACACTAATCAGTCAGCTCCATTTAGGATGTCTTATGTTGCCCGTTAGTACTTGCTCAGAACGTTCAGCTGTTAGCCATATTATGATTTAATATACAGTAAAATTTCTAATGTTAAGACCACCTTTGGGACGGTTCAAAAGTGATCTTTAAGACCACTTTTGAGCGGTCCCAAAGTTGAACTCTAAACAGAGAACATTAGCTGTAGAAACACAAGAAAGAAGAAATACATGTTTAAGGGGAATGGGAACATCTGAATGATTTTTCTGGCATTTTTCAAAGGGAGACAACTTTTGGGACTTCCTGCTTGCTTTTCTATAAGCCCTGTCCCACTGAAAAAGGGGTCTACTCTTAAAGGAAAGAATTTGCTCCTCAGGAGCAAATTCTTTCCTTTAAGAGTGGACCCCTATTGACATGGGAGACAAAAATACTTTTGAAGGAGTTGCCTCCCCTGAAGGTGTATTCATTCCCCTTGAAAGGAGAATTAGTCTGAATTTTTGCTGATTTTAATACCAGAATTTCACTGTAATTGTGGCTTTATTTTCAGATGGAAAATAACAGTAAACCATAAAAAACACCTTGGAATTTCCAGACCTAAAAAGGTAAGACTGATAGTGATAAATGAACCCCGCCAAGCGAATTTGTGTCTTCAAGCATTCCGTCATGACAAATTTTAACAGCGCATGCCCAGCCATTCAGAGGGGCCAGGGATATGGCTTTCTGTCTGAAGGTTTCTCTTGATTCACTGCGTGTATGAGCGAGCAGCGAAGGTTCTGGCGAGACTGCGCAGATGCGCAGGCTCACCTGAACCTTCGCTGCTCGCATACGCGATAAGTACCAAAATCGCTTGACCGGGCCCAAATAATATTCATTGGTTTTGTGAATTTATTGACATGTAATAAAGTAAAACGGACATAGTGGCCACCTTTATTAAGCACACAACCTGTGTTAAACAAGCCTGTGGCCCAGATGCATGTCCTACTGGTGATCAGGAGGTCACAGGTTCGATGCCGGAGATGTCAGCAACATTAATTCTTTTTATGGTCATTCTTTCCCTTCTGCTGATTCTAGAAGAGCAGTTGTCAGTTTCTGGTGAAATTGTTTGTTTGTATTGGAGTTTCACGGCCAAGTCAACACTATTTTAGGTTTTTTTTTAGCCGGCCAGTTTACCTAGCCACACTTTACCTGGGCAGGCTTATACGTAAGCGGCTAACCAGTACAGTGCACATTCTTTCGCCAGAAACTGACAACTGCCCTTCTTGAATCAGTGGAAGTGAGAGAATGACTGTAGAAAAGATTTCATGATCAATCTCCACAAAAGAATGTTGCCGACCCAGCCGGTATCGAACCCGTGTCCTCCTGATCACCAGTCTGACCCGCATCCAAATTAGCTACTGAAGCTAGCAGTTTCCGGTGAAAGATTGTGCACTGTACTGGTTAACAGCTTATGTTTAAGGCTGCCAAGGAAAAACAGTTGTAAGATAAAATAATCAGCTTGGCATGACCCAAATCGTATTGACTTGGCCAGTAAACTGCATGCCAAAAGATACAAGTACATCAGTTTCTTAACAAAGGCAAATCTTGAAAATGTGTTATATCCAAAACATTGTTATAACGAACCATGTTATAATGAGATTGTGGTGTATTTGTTTTTGAACAACATTAATCAGAGTATGTTCTTTTTCTCATGTGTACAGCCAGAGCTCTTTACTAGGATGTGTAATCCAAGAGAGTTCATTTATTTTGATGTTATATTAGTTATCTCCCCTACATTAAAAAGTACTTCATGGGGACTTTTATGTATGCTCAACATTAGGTCCATTTGTTGCAAACTAATGATGTTGTCAGTTAACATATCATTCAAACTTTGATTATTTAATATGGCAAATATAATAATATTTTTGCTGAAAAAATGTGAGTAGCTTTTGCATATGCAAAAGCTACTCACATTTTTTCAGCAAAAATACCACTATATTAGATATTGTACTTACTTGAACAGTTAACGATTTGACCACTAACAAGCTTATGTTAGTGATGCCTTGAAAAAACTGGGCCCAGATGTTAAGAATTCAGCACCTGAACAGGTACTACACTGTTTACATACATATATGACTGCAATAACTGCAGGAACCCACAGCAAATAATACAAGCTTTTGCAGGGTTCTTGCTACGATTTTGAAAATTGGAGTAAAAATGCTCTCCTCTGGAGATATTTGGGAGTTTTACTATATATGTACTTTTCTATTGAGACTTTCCATAAAATTGGAGTCAGAAATGAAAAGTTGGAGTCAATTAAAGACCACCTAAAATTAAGACCGGGGGTGAGAAAGTTCAGGATTAATCCTGATTTCAGGATTGAGAGCTTTGGCATGATGCATATAAATTGTCATTTATTATTGTCCATTTGAAGTTTTAACATGTCTTAATTAAATGGTTAGCGAAGCAACTAATCTCCATTGATATTGGAAGGGTAACCCCATTTTTTTTTCAAGATAACATTAGGGTCACTTCAGGATTCAAATAGCAGATTTTTAGGATTGAGATTTTTGGACTGCTCTCACCCCTGTAAGACTAATTCCGCTTTAAAAAGCTTATTTTGAAGGCTGCATTTAATCTTACTTTGTATTTTCTGCCCAAGGTCTCCTCTGATCAGGGACCAGCTTCAGGACTGTTCAAAAGTGGTCTGAAAAACCACATTTGAACAGTTCCAAAGGTGGTCTTAATATAGGAATTCTACAATCCTCCAAATTTAGAGTTAATTACTCCACAAGAACTCTGTTTTGGGGGAGTGTATATTAACCCATTTTGTACCGGAAACCCCAAAATGGGTACCCTGGCAAACAGTGCAGGCCCAGAACGCGGCGTCTGATCTGGGCCTCCACTGTTTGCTTAAAGTTAAGCCATTTTCCAAATTAATTTTGAAGAAAACACAACCTGACACCCCTAAATTTTGAAATGGACTCCTGTTATATACAAGGAGGAAGATTCCATTTGGTACAAAAAGGCTTAATATTTGTTTCTTCTTATTTTCGCTAGGAGGTGATAATGAACAACTATGCCTCTCTTGGGGTAGATGCCCTAGTCACACTTAACTTCCACAAACAACGGCAATCCAGACCATGGCTGTTTGCAAACAGGCTTGTCAACAAGGTAAGTGAAATGATTAGCGTAGTTTTGAAAAAAATAGAATGGAACTGAGTGGCAGGAACGGAAACTTTCCAGTTGTTGTAAAAGCTACTCTTTATAACTGGTATTGTTTAAAACCTGGAATGTAATGGAGTGAGTGAGTGTTTGAGTTTTACGTCTCACCAACAGCAAAGGTCATACAGAGACTGGACCGCTGTTTAAAGACTCATCCGAAAGTCTGGAGAAGCCCGGGATCGATTCTGTGACCCCTGGTTTAAAAGGTGAGTAACATAACCACTACACCACAGAGTTTCTAGGAATGTAATGGTGTGATAGGAATGGAAACTATCTCCTCCAGCTCGTTCAGTTGTCTTTCAGGACTTCTAGAAAACTCCATGATGTAGTGATTAAGCTGCTCGCGTCATGAAAAAGGGGTCAAAGGTTTGACTCTGGGCTACTCTAGACTCTCAGATGAGTCTTTAAACTGAGGTTCCATCTCCATATGCTTTTAGTTGTTGGTGGGATGTAAAACTATAAAACACACACTTACAGGAACTCTTAAGGGAAAAAACTTGCTTACATAATCAAAATTCTTTCCTTAAGGGGTAGCCCTGGAAATGGATGAAAATAAATTTTCTGCTCCCATCCATTTCATTCCATGTTTTAAACTATGCTATAATGTGCTGTGTCTGAATCAAAGCTCTTACAGCACTGTTGGGTCGATTGTCTTGGAGTTTAGGCTGGAAAACATGTTTCTCAACCTGAACTTATTCCCTTCATTACTGTACTTCAAGGGGAATGGGGACACCTTCAGGGGAGGCAACTGTGCCAAAGTATTTTTGTCTCCCATGTCAATAGAGGTCAACTCTTAAGGAAAGAATTTGCTCCTTTAGAGCAAATTCTTTCCTTTAATAGTAGACCCCTTTTTCAGTGGGACAGAGCTTATAGAAAAGCGAACAGGAAGCCCCAAAAGTTATCTCCCTTTGAAAAATGGCAGAAAATCTGCCAGGTGTTCCCATTCTCCTTACGCAAACACAGGTTGGACTGAATTTCGAGACACCTCTTGTCTCAATGAATAAATTGATTTTGCCTCACCCATTCTCCACTATCATCCAATCAGATTCTTTGATGTAATTTATTCCTATAAATTCACCAATTGAATGACAAACAGTGAACATCTAGATGAGATGGATTCTCCAGAAGCCCTCTGATCTGGATTTATGCTGTTGGCAGAGTTAGAGTATATCTTGGTTCAGCAGGGCAAGGGTTAAAGGTGAATTGTGTGGCGGGGGAGGGGGGTCACAGGGGAAGGGGGTAGCAGTATTAGGGTGTTACATAATTTGTGTAATTGCACCAAGAGCTGGTTCTGCTTTTCTGATTATGTTGAGGTATATTGCAGAAGTCTGTGACTGCTTACCACAAGGAAAAATGTGTGGTTTTGTGGAAGAAATAATGCTAGTCCATTCATTTGCATACAACATGCAGATACAATGGCATGCATACACATGTGCACAGCATGCACACAGTCATGCAGTCATAGTACATTATGTTTCCTCGCATGACTGCATGCATGCCTATACACCCTCTTTTCATCTTATAGGCAACACCAAGCAGAAAAAACGCGGTTTCCAAGCACGTTCCCCCAGCAAAGACTCTGATCAGACTGCACGAATGTGCAGTCTGATCAGTGTCTTTGCTGTGTGTAGAATAGAATAGAATAGAACAAACCAAGGAAAAATGATTCACAACACCTGGTTTCCATGGAACATACCGGTATTCTTACCATTACATCATCATTTGTGTACAGGCCTTATCACAAGAAAACCTGTCTTTGGGATTTGTGAGCAGGTAAGACACAGACTAGCCTGCTCAGCTACACATGTGAGCAGGAGACTAGAAATTTTTGGCAAAAACCCGGGACCAGTTCTTCAAAACTAACATTGTTTTTAGTTAAAATATTGTTAAACCTTTGATCGCTGTCCTCGGTAGCTCATTCGGATGCACGTCTGACGGATGATCAGGCAGATGCAGGTTCGATACCTGCCGGGGTCGGCAACATTCTTTCATGAAGACTTATCATGAAATCTTTTCTACGGTCATTCATTCCCTTCGGCTGATTCAAGAAGGGCAGTGGTCAGTTTCTGGCGAAAGAATGGGCACTGTACATGTTAACCGCTTAGGTATAAAAGTGTGGATAGGTAAACTGACCCCCTCAAAAACGACCTAAAATAGTGTTGACTGGGCCATTAAACTCCAATACAAACAAAACAAAAACCTTTGACCATTAAATAAGACAAATTAGTTAATATTTTACTGAAAAAAAAATATCACTGTTTCAGGTACTTTTTCTCACCAGAACAGTTAACATTTTGATCTCTAACAAGCTCGTTAAGCTGACAATGCTTTGAACAACTGGGCTCAGAGATATTGCACCATCAAAGCAGGGAACACAAACATGTAGATCAGACTGTGCATATGCACAGGTGATCGACACCTTTGTTCTTCCCAGTAATTCTGGTTTTCTTTCCAGCAATACATTCAGGTACACAACCCTTGTCTGTAACTTGTCTCACCACATGAGATAAGGTTTAAAACTTAATTTAATTAACATAGTATACATCTTAAAACAGGTGCTCTGCTCATAAAAAACCTGGGAAATCAACATTCTTTTTCATAATTAAATTGTATAAATTTTTCTTTGTCTCAGAGTATATAGGATGGAATTGGGTGATGAAAGGGGGTGGGTGGTCTTTTCCTCCTCCTGAAATCGCTATAAAAATTTGCTAGGCTTATTGTCATGGTTAGGTCAGCAATGATTGAGATAAAATGATATTGGAGGGCAGTTCAATAATTTTTTCAAAATTTTAACCCATTTCCTGCTGTGCCCGGATACGTTTTGTCTTTCAAACAATGTAGATCCAGATCAGATGGCTTCTGAAGGAAGCCATCTGATCAGGATCTACATTGTTTGTCATTCAGTTTATGGATTTGTTGCAATGATTTGCATCATGAAATTTGATTGGTTGATAATCAGTGGTGGGTGTGGCATATGTAAATATTCAGCAGGTCAAGGGTTAAGATTGGTTTTAGAATAAATTTCTGTGGCATTTCTCCCCCTTTGCCAGCCATATATGACACATAACAAGTAATGATGGTGCAGAGTGGCTAATCTGGGCCTGGCCTGTTTGCCAATATCCCTTTTCATGCAAAACAAGAAATATCTTTAAAAAAGATATGCGGCGTAGATTTAATTGGAAGGTTGTTTAGAAACCAGTGCTTCAGCTGAAGTGCACGACCCGCCGGATGCTTTTAGCTTTATGAGTGTTACCATATATGGGTATGGCGGCCATTTTGGTCATGTGACCTGGACCTAAAACGGTTCCCCCAATAAATGCGCCTTATCGTAAGGAGCAAAAATATATCTAATACTTTAGTACTGTATTCTGAATCGTTTGCAGGATAAAATGAATTCTCACTTTTCCAATACAAAAGCATATGTGTCAAAAGTTTGACCTAGGCACAAAGAAGGTCAAGGTCAACCCAGGGTCACCATTTTAGCAATTTATGATGGGCCTACGTCCCAGATGTTATTTATCAAGTTTCGTGGAAATCTGCCAAGTGGTTCTGGAGAAGACTCTTTTGAAGGGTTTTTACCATATATGGCTTGGTGGCCATTTTGGTCATGTGACCTGGACCCCATGAGCAAATTTTGGTTTCCTCCATCCCATAGAGGCTCCATATGAAATTTGACCTTAATCGGCCCAACAGTTTCCGAGGAGAAGCAGTTCGAAAATTTTCACATTTTTCGCCTCAGCGAGGCTATACTAAATAGAATGTAATATTTCGCAAGTTCATTGGTTAGACCTCATTGATACTATCAGTATGCCAAAAATTGTTTAAATATTCCAAGCGGTTAAGTCACTATCACCAATTTTCACAAACGGGTTACGGACGGACAGACAGACAGACCATATATGGCTTGGTGGCCTTTAAGGTCATGTGACCTGGACCCCATGAGCAAATTTTGGTTTCCCCCATCCCTTAGAGGCTCCATATGAAATTTGACTTCAGTCGGCCCAACGGTTTCCGAGGAGAAGCAGTTCGAAAATTTTCATTTTTCGCCTCGGCGAGGCTATACTAAATGGAATGTAATATTTCGTAAGTTCATTGGTTAGATCTCATTGATATCTATCAGTATGCCAAAATTGTTTAAATATTCCAAGCGGTTACATGTAAGTCACTGTCACCAATTTTCACAAACGGGTTACGGACGGACAGACAGACTGACAGAATGACACGGTGATTTTAGGGCACTCTTAGAAAATCAACCGACTTCAGTCGGTCGCTTTTTCTACGGGTCGTGCAATATGAGCTACAATAGTGACAGCAACAATTGTCTAGCTATGAACTGGTTTACTGTATTCAAACAATTCAGATGTCACGCGAGGAAAAATAGCTTTGCAGAGGGCGGTGTCCCGCCTGTTTGAGCTAATGTCAATGTAAAAGGTCAAGGTTAAAAACATGACCTCATTTCAAGAGCATATGATCTCAAGTATATGCACAACACATAAGAAAACGTTATCATTTACTGTTTTTTGAACACAAATTCTAGGGTTAACATTTAGGGTTGTCGCTATGGTGAACGTAAACGCATAGGCGGACGAACAAACAGACGAGCAGACAAACGGACGGAAACTTGATCTTATGTGCACCTAATTAAAACTCAAATTACACTTATTCCTTTTCAGAATTTATATAATATTAATGATATTCGAAAATGTCCATTTTGTGTTAAAATGGAGGACATAAAGTATGCTGAAGACAAATGATACACTGCAACTTTTATTTAGCATATATTGTAAATTAAACATCTGTCAATTTGTAATGCGATTATTACATGTTTTGTCATGCTATATCTCTTTATTGGTTTCATTGGGCAACAGGGCTTGGGGTACGTGTCATTTCATCTCAATGTCGGGTAAAAGTCCCACAAACTTGGAAGCAACGTCTCCAAAATGACCTACACAGTGTTGATGGGGACGTTAAACCTCAAAACAAACAAACAATTCCTTTCGCTGAAAATTCTTCCTTTCGCGAAAGGAACCTTCCTTTCGCGAAATGGTTCCTTTCGCTATATAGACCAACCACGTGAAATTAGGTCAAAATAGCTATTCACCGCAGCAGTTACAGAATTCACTAGAAGCACCATTATACATATGACGTATGGTCATCAAAGGACAAGACGGTGAGCAAGCCGAAACTGTATATATTTTTCATTCATGTCTCACATATAAAACGAAACATTTCCTAGGTTAAAACTTCAGTAAACTGTCGTATTTTTGAGTAGATTTATTTATGCAAATCATTGACCAATGAAATGGTCATCTCCTTGGACATGTGGTTTTATTGACCAATGGAATAACGAAAAATGTAGGACAAAAGCAAAACCATAACGGCTACGCCGTAAAAATTCCAGCGTATTACTTGCTACGCACTAATGAGCATGTTAACCCATTTCGTTCCGGAAACACCAAAACAGGTAGTTGGCAAACAGTGCAGGCTCAGATCAGACGCCATGTCTGATCAGGGCTTACACTGTTTGCAAAATTTTCAGCCAGTTTGAAGAAAACACAACCTGACACACCTAAAGTTTGAAATGGACTCCTGCTATATAATAAGGTGGAAGATTCTATTTGGTACAAAAAAGCTTAAGTTAACCATGCTTTATCCCCGACCATAGGGGCTTGAAGAAATATATGGGCTGCATGATGCTTCCACGCAGAGCTGAATCTGGCTCGCACACTAGTACTGGTAAACCGCTTAACGGATCTAAGCCTGTCCAGGAACCGCGGTGCGAGGCAGACCATCCATGCTAATAAACCCTATTGGTTTCATTGGGCGACAGGGCTTGAGATGTCATTTCATCTTAATGTCGGGTAAAAGTCCCACAAAATTGGAAGCAACGTCTCCAAAATGACCTTTACAGTGTTGACGGGGATGTTAAACCTCAAATCAAACAAACAAACTTAACCATGCTTTGCACAACTGGGCTCCAGATATTTGGGTAACAGCTGGAGTAACCCATAAAATTCCAATCATGAAAATTGTCGTCTGCTTTGTTGTCTGCCATTTAAAACTCATTTTGGCAAACAGTGTGAACTCAGATCAGACTGCTCCTCTAGGAGCAGTCTGATCTTGGTTCACACTGTTTGCCTGTATAGAAAAATATTTTTAAAAAGTTTGCATGAAGATTCAGCAGATGACATAAGCAGTAGTTTTTCTCGGTGTTTTAAGGGTTACCGGGTAATCCCGATTTTCACTTTGACTTATAACCATGACACACACAGCCTAATTTATATTTTATTTTCTCTTTTTCAAGAACTTTTATAAATTGCAAGCGCTCATTGAATTAACCCTTTTTTCGTTAATCGAATCTGGCTAGAGTCAATTTGTTCTGTTGAGTTAATTTTAGAAAATTTGTTTAGACGAGGCTGAACTTTCTGCAAACAGGGAAGGCCCTGATCGGATGCCGTAGATTGCGGCATCCGATCCGGGCCTGCACTGTTTGCCAGTACACCCCTACCCACTGTTTAGGGGTCTCTCATATAAAATGGGTTGAATCATTTACCCATATGATTGGCTAGGCATCTGTTCCAGGATGTCAAAAGACAATTCAGGGAAAGCATCAAACATTTCTGTAGCAATTAGAAGCTTCATTTAAAGAGAATTGTATCTTACAACCCTTGAATGAAGGTACATGTGTCTGTGACTGTTTGATGTCTGAAATGAACTTGACAACCTTTTCATTGGGAAAGTAAATAAGAGACTTTCATGGGTATGGATCTGATGTCCAAAGGATGGGGTGGGGTGGGGGGGGGGGGGGGTGTTGATTTGAAGCAAGATTAAGTTTACACTGTCCCTATAATATTATCACCATACTATATGCTATAAATAGTTCTCTGTGACAATAATATGGTAACAACAAAAGTATTTGTTTGTTTGACATTGTGCTGAGTGTAATGGCCCAGTCAACACTATTTAGGTTATATCAAGCCATTCAGTTTACCTAAACACTTTTCTGGGCAGGATTATATGTAAGTGATTAACCGGTACAGCGCACATTGTAAAATTTACCAGAAATCTTGAATCAGCAAAAGGGAGAGAATGACTGTAGAAAATATTCCATGCCATGAAGGAATGTTGCCCAAATCCGGTAAATAACCATATCGAAAACCTGTATCTGTACTTATAAAACTCAGGCCTCCTAGCAAAACCTATAAAACCTATAATAACCTATAATTTTGTACCAAACCTATAAAACCTTTATTGTGTTCATAAAACATATAAAAAGTCTGTATTTTCATTAAAAAACCTATATTATTCACTTTTTGAACCTTCTTGCGACTCAACCCTAACTTTTCTTCAAAATGCACTACTATTTTTTACTTTTTAGTCCCATAAAAAGTGATGAAAAATGTCAAGAAATTGTATTTTTTTCCTCGCTCGCTCATACTTTGTAAAATTCATATCAACTTTATCTGAGTAATTGTGGCACAAAAATTCATCAAATATTTTTTCTTCAGTTTTAAATCTTTATGTAAGTTTGGAAGACTCTTTTTTAACCTGTATTTTTTTAAAAACCTGTAAATAACCTATATTACTATAGTAATATTTTGAGTAAGAAGAACCTATATAAAAACCTATATTTTCAAAGTGGGCCACTAGGAGGCCTGAAAACTTCATGCTTTAATGCCATGTTTATAGCTCCCGCCCAAGGGGCTAGGAGAAGTAGATTGGGCTGCATGGTGGTTCCAGGCAGAGCCGAAACTGACCACACATGAGTAGTGGTAAACCGCTTAGAAGGACTAAGCCTGCCCAGGCAAAGTGGTGTGAGTCATACCGTCCAATGCCTATAAACCTTACGGTTTCATAGGGCGGCAGGGCTTGAGCTGTCATTTCATCTCAATGTCAGGTAAAAGTCAACAGCATCTCCAAAATGACCTAAATAGTGTTGATGGGGATGTTAAACCTCAATTCAAACAAACAAATTCCTTAACCCTTGTTCTGCTGAGCCCAGATATGCCTTTTCTTTGAAACAATGTAGATCCAGATCAGATGGCTTCTGAAGAAGCCATCTGATCAGGATCTACATTGTTTGTCATTCAAAATGTGAATTTGTTGTAATAATTTGCTACAGGTAATCTGATTGGTTGATAATCGGTAGTGGGTGTGGCATATATGAATATTCAGCAGGACAAGGGTTAACACCATATAAAAATCCCAAAAATTCGGACACCTAGAGGAGTTGCTGTAATTCTCCTAAAATATCAACAAATTAATTTCACGATCCAGCAAGGAGTCCAAATGGTGCAGGTGGAATAGCAAACAGTGAAGACCCTGATCAGACTGCTCCTTCAGGAGCAGTCTGATCTGGGTCTGCACTGTTTGGTACAGTTAAGAACCTGATCAGTCTGATCTGGGTCTGCACTGTTTGCTAAGGCCTACCTGTCCCAATACTTAGGATCATTACAGTAAGAAGCTGGTATGCAAACCAAATTATGTAATGTGAATTTATTGAAGAGCTCATAAAATGCATCAAGTGACTGTGTGTCATTTCATATCTCATTTTAAATTATGAGGAAAAAGAAAAAGAAAGTCGTGAAATTGCATCTTGAGTAATGAAGCACTTGAAAAATTACTGGCTTTTATGCAGTAAATCATAATTAGATTACTTGAACAGCTGTTGGATGTTTACTCCCAATTTGATATGAATTATTCAACTAGGGCTCAAAGAGTGTATTGCCCTTGTGTGAGCCGAATATGACAATTAGTTCATGATCTGAGCAGGTAATAGCTCAGTGGTTAGTGCACTTGCCTCTGATGCTAGAGGCTCCTGGTTCGATCCCTGGTAGCGGTGATAAAATTTCGGCGTCCGAGCACGCTGCATTGCCATCAGTTCAAGGGATGAATGTCATTAAGTGCACCGTCCTTCGGAATGGGACGTTAACTGGAGGCCCCCTGTGCAAGGAGAGTCATCCCCTTTGCAAGTTTTAAGACCCATACTGTTATTACATGATTATTGTGTAGGCTTTCATCAGTGTATATAATGTACACCATCTGTGTCCGAAAGAAAGAAAGAAAAAAAAAAGGGAGAAAGAAAATATTCCCTGAGTGGATATTTGTTAGAATTGACAAGGGCAGTAAATTAATGTCCCCCACATTTGTATCTTGGAGTAATTGGGTGGGGGTGGGGGGGTTGGGTAGTGGGGTAAAGACCCTTTATTACATATTAATTTTCTTGCACACCGGACAAGGAAATCCTGCGATAGAAATTTATGTTCTGACCCTGGTGTTCCGACCCCAAATAAAATATAATCGCGTGTTTGATAAATGCACTGGTTGATTACAACCTCATGCGCGGCGTCGTCATGTGTGACGTCACTAAACTTTCCTGTTGTGTCATCAGGAAATGCCGGACGTCGGTAACCGAAGTGACAGCAGCATTAAAAATTTGCAATAGAAATGGAAGGTATGCAAGAAAAAGAATCCAATATGGGTGTGAGGGGTGGATAGAAAAATCCATCCATCAGGATCACTGTCGGGCATCACTCGGCAAGCCTCGGGGCGGATTTTTCAATCCACCCCTCACACCCATATAAGATTCTTATAATACTACTCCTTATTGAGATTCTTTAAAGTGGTTAATTCTTTATAGGGAACAAATACTGTCTTTATAACAGGGGTTTTCTGTAATGTGATTTATGATGTTGCATCTGAGAACGTAATAACATCGTGCAATAAATTCCATAATCCACTTGTGGACTACATATGCAAATTAGTTAAATGACGTTGCGTTTACTAATGGCGGAATATTGACATTTTCATAGTCGTGAATAAAATGCATTTTTATTGTCATTCTTGCTCATGTATTATTGAATTTATTAAACTAGTTGTGGAAAAGAGATATAATGCTTGGCGAATCCCCGCATTTTATCTCTTTTCTTCAACTCGTTTAATAAATTCAATAATACATGAGCACTCATGTAAGATGCTCTATTTCAATACACCACAAATTTATTATAACACACAGGGAGAAACAATCCCATTATATCTAAACATAAATGTATAGATCCAAGAGCAAACATGTGACTTCCTCATCACCAGTGAGATGCGCATCTGACTGGGCTGTCAAGGTTGGCTCCTTGTCAAAGATCAGCAAATGAAAGGCAGAGTCCGTCCCTCTTCTTTCCCTTTGTCACTATGCATCGGAGAAAGGTTTAACAAACCGAGTGACCAAACCCACTACACTTAATTGTTCTCTCATTTGTCATGTAGACCCTGTCTCACTGATGTAATTTAGACGGAAATTTAGACTAGTTGTTATTATAGGGATCAACCATGAATTTCATGCATTAACATTTGCCGGGTCCCGAGGAAGCTGTTTGAACATGAGGCCGCTAGGCATTGAAATAACCATGGATGATCGTTGTTCTTGCATAACTTACGTATCCGACCGCGAATTTTGACGAAAATGCCCAAATGCTCCGTATAAATTCCATATAAACTCTTCAGATGCGACGGGCAAACCAAAATGGTGTCCTGTTCAGAATGTCGTTTACAATATGACGTTGTCATGCAGTAACCCTCATCGTAGAACCCTAAAGGGCTACGTTTGGGGCGATAACATTATGTCGCTCAACGTAACGTAAACACAGCAAGACGCGTCTTGTGATATCAAAAGCTCAAAATCCATGTTCAAACAGCACGCGAATTTCATGATTTGAACATGGCTTTTGCTGTTTGAGCACGGCTTTTGGTCCATTTGACAATGACTTCAAACCGCCATGCGCATAGGTATTTATGCAAGAAAACGTGTTTTACAAACTCAACGACTGCGAATGAACATCACTAGCAACAGTAAGAAATGTTCCGCCAATGATAGTCCCAGTTTCCGAATCAACACCTATCTCTTCCATTTCTTGAATGGTTTATTCCCGGAAGTCCAAACTAAGGCTCTCGCAACTCGATATTTTATGTATGGGGGATTAATATATATAGAAACGGACTACAGGTAATCATCTGTGACGGGCTTGTACAAAACTACTTCTGATTGGTCAATATTCTTAAAATTTGACAGTTTGACACAGTTAGAGGCAATATTCCCAGTTGTCTGGCTCTTTTGCTAAATCAGTTTGCAATGCATAATAATCATTCTTTATAGTGCGTAATACTCTAGGTACATGTACCCACTAACACCTTGGTGGATGGAATCACATCTTGGGAAATATTGCATAGCAGATTTTCCTTTTGTTTTCAGAGGAAACAAGCTTTATATTTTTGTCATCTGCTGAAAGATGATTGACATGAAATGTAAGCTGATTTTTCCAAGAAAAATATTTGAAAAATGGCGTCTCATTACGCAAACACACCTATACAAATACAATGCCACCTTTATCCCCGAAATCATGAAAATTTTATGATGAAAAATTGTGATATTTTTCTTATTTCTGCTCCAAATATAGATTGTGGGCACTCGTTAGAACCGCCTCATCGAGGCGGTTCTAACGAGTACCTACAATCTATATTTTAGAGCAGAAATAAGAAAAATAAGGTATACCCCCGGAAACCCCAGTTTTACCATATTAAAGTGGGGTTCAAGGGGGTCAAATTTATATAAGCATGTCTTCGTCATGTGCAACAGTCCTGATTGTATGATTAACTCATTCTAGGTGGGAAACCCCTAAAGGGGTACCTTGGCAAACAGTGCAGACCCAGATTATACGCCACAGAATGCGGCATCTGATCAAGGCCTGCACTCTTTGCTATTAGAATTTTTCGTCCAAAAATACAATAAAAATGAAAAAAATAGACCTGCCATCCCATATATGACAAATGGACTAGTCCAACTTATAGCAACGGAAGAGTCCATTAGTTTACAATGGGTTTTGTTTGTTTGTTTGATTTGAGGTTTAAAGTCCCCATCAACACTGTATAGGTCATTTGGGAGACATTGCTTCCAATTTTGTGGGACTTTTACCCAACATTGAGATGAAATGACATCTCAAGCCCTATCGCCCAATGAAACCAATAAGGTTTATAAGTGTGGACGGACCGACTCACACCGCTTTGCCTGGGCAGGCTTAGATCCTTTAAGCGGTTTACCAGTACTCGTGTGCGGTTGGATTCAGCTCTGCATCTTTTTCTTCAAGCCCCAATGGGCGGGGGCTTATATACAATGGGTTAAAGATTAAAACCAAAACCATTCATATGGATGTCTTATCATGGAATACTTGAAAAGAGCATGGGCCAACAGATATGAAATTTAAATTTATCTGTCACTAGTGAAACTTCACTCTTATCCTGCTGTTCCTGACAGCCCATATTTTTGCAAACAGTGTAGATCCAGATCAGATGGCTTCTGAAGAAGCTATACAGTGTAGATCCAGATCAGATGGCTTCTGAAGAAGCCATCTGATCAGGATCTACACTGTTTGTCATTCAGCTTTTGAAATACGAAGGAAAATGTTATATCATGTAATCTGATTGGCTGATGGTCAGGAATGGGAGTGGCTAATTTAAATATTCACCAGGATATAGGTTAAACCTGGATCTTTTACATGAGGGTCAGCCATCTTATCCATCAGACCTTGCACATGTTGAATATAATTTTATGCAAGCCTCTGTCTGACAAGATTTTGATCTCCAGAACCTGAGGTGCTTGCATGCTTCATTCATGAAATTAACTGAATCGGCTATCTAAATTTGTTTTGATTATGATGCAGATTACCGGTATGCGTGAAATTTTCCTACACATGTTTGGCTTGTGTATGGTACTAAAACTATCGTAAAAGATTTTAAGACTTTTCAGGCAGTTAATGTAATTGTCCTGAAAAGGCTTTGAACATTTTTTTCTAAAAAATTGAACATTTTTTCTAAAATTTGAACAGTTGTCCTAAAAAATTACAATCTCCTATAAATTTGAACACTTGTTCTGAAAATTTCAACAAGACAGTTCTGCTCCCTGATAATGCATGGAAAGAGTACTGGCCTAAAGGCAAACTGTGTAGACTCTGATCAGATGGCCCCAACACTGTGTATACCACCCAAATACATGTACTAAAAATGCTACAACTTCACTTCAACCTAATACTGAATGTTCATGCCTTATTATGAGCATCTTCTTACATTTAAAAAAAAATATAATTGTGTCATTAACCCTTATCCTGCTGAATAAATTTGATTTGCCACACCCATTGCTGACTATCAACCAATCAAAATGCTTGATATACTGTATTCATTCAATTCACAAACTGCATGATCCTGATCAGATGGCTTCTTAGGAAGCCGTCTGATCTGGATGTGCACTGTTTGCAAATGTAGGGGTTGTTGTGAACAGCAGGATAAGAGTTAACCTTATGTGAAACCTTGGCAAAAATTGGAAACTGGTGGAAAAAATGTAGGCCCACTAAAGGGGGCTCTGATTAGGACCTTTGGTATTTGCCAAACATCAGCAATTTTCTGTGAAAAAATTAAAATAAGTCTTACAGCACTGAAGTTTGTGTCACCAGTCAAAATTTTAGGACATTTACATTTTAGAAAATTAAATGAATAAATAAGGGAGAAAGGGATCTCGATGTCGGGTGAATGTTGAATGAATGGTTTTATTTTTTTTAGGTCATAGTAAGAGAGAATGGGTGAATCAGAAAAACAGAATTTCAGGAAAAAAGGAAATTTTACATTTTAGTTTAAATTTCATAATTTCAATATTTTCCCAGGATTTTGTTCATCAAGGTAAATCTTTGTAAAGTAGGTCTTGAAGCATTGTTTTGACAAACAAGCATGTTAAGCAACATGGCTTGAGAAATGTTTTTGCACCTTTTAGGAAACAAAGCTGCTTAAAAGTTATAGCTTGGAAACCATCAAGCGAAACAATAAGATTCAATCAACTAAGAAAACATAGGTTACTCCTTGGGTTACAAACTGAAACTTAGTAGACAGCCTAATTAGAAATTAGGGAAACAGTGGTCACTCTGAGGTGGCACACTTCTATTGTTAAAAGAAACTTGTGATCTTTAGATAATTGGCTTCTTTTCTCAGGTGTTAGTCTATAACTTTGAGCAAAATTTTTTAAGACCCTTTTGGACCTGACTTATGATTGGTCCCACTGACACTTCTAAAATATGAATCTATTGGTTGGATGAAAGAAGTTGGTTTATTGGCTCATTTCCGAGACAGGGCTGATGAGCCCACACAACATAAAAACATTCAGAACATCAACACACCGGTTACCGCGGTACAACGTGACGCGACTGAGTACAACAAACGCTACCGTCTTTTTTTTTGACAGGAGAAGTGTGAGTTCAATGTTTCCTTTATTTTGTCGAACATATCACAATTTACGTTTTTCTGTTGGTTTTGCGGTGACAACAGATTGTGTTTTTGTTGTTTTGTCCAAATTTTAAGTTATGACACGGTCAGAGAAGGGAAATCAAAGCCATAAATTAGGCCAAAATAGGTAGAAAAACAAAACTTCAAGATTTAAGGGTCTATCAATCAGAAATAAATGACATATACACGAGCATTCCTGGGTTTTTCATGTCTCTAGGCATCGAAGTAAGTATACTATTTTTAATAATTCATAAAAACATTTAGAATTAGAATCGTACCGATTTTTCTTGGCTCACGACCTTGAAACACGGGTACACCTTACCACGGATCATGTGTTGAGTCTGAGTACACTAAACACGGAACAAATGGAACAACAAACACGGATATGAAAAACCGAATCTGGACATTTTTACCCATTATAAGCGCCATTTTTCAAGAAACAGCCAAGAGGAACGATACATATTTGCCTTTTAGTTGAAAAATTTCAATATGCACGGTATGCGCTTGGCCATTCCTAAAACAAAAACGTGTTTTGGTTTGTAAGGCGTGTCTATGACATGGAGACAACTTTTTACAACAGATGCACAATAAACAGTCGCTATAATCCATCAAAAAATGTCACAAAATAACCTGTTGTTTGTTTGAACTGAGCTTTAACGTCCCCGTCGATACTATAAAGGTCATTTTGGAATTGTTTCCAATTTTGCAAGTCTTTTTATCCGTCATTGAGATTTAACGACATCTCAAATCTACCGCCCAAGGAGAATAATAGGGTTCGCATGTAGATGAAGGAACGGTCGGACTCGCATCACTTTGCCTGGGAAGACTAAGACCTTCTAAGTGGTTAACCAGTAGTCCTGTGCGACGGGTTTCAGCTCTGTGTGGAAGTATCATGCAGTCTATTTATTTCCATAAGCAGCGGTGGATGGGGCCCAAGAATAACTTGTACATAAACATGTAAACAATATAAAACTACAGAGGGACTGTTCAAATAGCCAACAATGAGCTATACTGAGCAAAACCAACTTCAATGAGACAGCACTTACAGTGCAACCACAAGAATCTGCAAAATAATTTGTTAGTACAGAAGTTGCGCACGCACATACTCTGATCGCTGAAAGCGATCAAATTCTGCGAGCAACGAAAGACAGCCCCGTTTTACAAGTTCTTGCACACCTGACGAGGAAATCATAGATTTTACCCTGGATAGAAACTTTCTATCCTACCCGGGTTTTCTACGAAGGGCTGGCATTGAAGTCGAGAATTCTGAGGTGTTTAACTCAAAGGGTGTCTGATGTGCGCTATTTGTATAGAAAGTCGTGTACGCTGCCCGTATTGCGACGTCACTTAACGTCACAATGTACGTTAGCAGTTGAAGTGACCGCATATTCAAAATCTATGTTTTAGATTTAAGTAATGCAAGAAAAAGAATCTGAAATTGGCGTGCCATGAAATGTTCTCTTTGGTAATCATTCTGTTTTACTCACCTCATAAACCAGGGTCATGGGTTCGATTTTTGGCTTCTCCAAACTTTCTGACGAGTCGTTAAATGAGGCCCCCCTCTCTGTATAACCTTAGCGGGTTGTTGAGACGTATAACTCAAAATACACACACAGTCATTCTCTCCCTTTCACTGACTCAAGAAGGGTGGTTGTCAAATTCTGGAGTAAGAATATGCACTGTGCTGGTTTTATAAGCCTTCATGGTAAACTAACTGTCTCGATGTGGCCTAAATAGTCTTGCTGGGCTGTTAAACTCCCAACCAAACGAAGAAACAAGCCAGCCAAAGAAATCAGTGTGTTGGATAGATATGAAAGTTTGTCCATCATACTCAGGGGCGTAGCTACCTGTACGCAGATACGCACTTGCGTACACATTACAAACGTAAAAAGTAGACGTAGAAGAAAAAGAAGAAGAAAATAAGAGGGAGAAGAAGAAGATGAAAAAAAGTAGAAAAAAGAAGAAGAGGAAAAACAAAGAAGCATAGAGAAGAAGTAAGAAGAAAAAGAAGAAGAAAATGATGATGATGATAATGATGATGATGATGAAGAACGAGAAGAAGAAGAAGAAGAAGAAGAAGAAGAAGAAGAAGAAGAAGGAAAACTGTATTTGTTTAGGATATACGCAACACTATTTATTAGCTAGCATAGTTTCCTCCTCTGCCACGGGGACGCACTTACAGGAAAGAATTTGCTCCCTGATGGGAGCAAATTCTTTCCTGTAAGAGTGGTCCCCATTTGGTAAACGGAGTTATTATTTTCAGTTTTTTCTTTGGTTTGCGTACAAATGATTTTCTTCCAGCTACGCCCCTGATACTGTTACGACCCACAACTTCTAATCCTGAATTATCTTCCTTGGCCTACAGGTTTATAACAAATGACAACTGCGTCATGGATACGACTCTTTCGCACAGAGTCGATTTTTTTTCAGCTATGCTCCATTCCTTCATTATGGCTGTCATGTCGGAAGATTGTGGCTCGCCCGGGATTTGACTTTCTTCGCAAAAATGACCTCGCGTCAACATACGGACCTGAAGAAAAGGGATGAGGTGTTACGGCCCGCAGCACCTAACCTACATTATACCTGCCTTGGTTGATTATGCGGAAGACAACTGAGGAAGACAGTTGACGCTTTGGCTTAGAGCAGTTGATTTTATCCGATTGTCCCAGGTTCGAATCTCACCATAAGCGATTTTTTCCCTTTTTACAACTATGCTTCTCTCCATTTTTACGACATTCACGTCGTAAGAATACCCAAGTAAGAGTCTTATATTCTTTATTTCAGAAAGATACATTATGGCTGAGTTTGAGTTTAGCGATGCTGGTCATCCAGATGACCCCAACACCATGTATACTATTGCCAATTCTAACAATGAAACTTAGGATTGGGCTCAAGTTTTGTCTGGTGTCTCACAAGGTGCCGTTTTCGGTCCAGTTTTGTTCTTCTTGGACATTAATGACATTTTTACTGACATTGTGTAACAGGTGACAAAAATGCTACACACCTTTGGCCCGGCCGGGGTTCGAACCTGGCCGCCGGATTGATAAGCAAATCTACCACGTTGCTGTAAAAGCCGGCTTGTACCGAAAGGCAGAACAAGTGTGCTATATACCTATACGCTATGACATTCTCCCCCTCCACATTGAAATTCGCCCTCGAATTTCTGGGAGTCCGAGAATCATATGAAATGATACTCAAGGAGTTCTAATGCACAAACCCTCAATTTTATTGGTTCTCTGCCTACTTATCTTCTTAAGGTATTGCATTAAACGGCCTGAAAACTCACTCCAGTATTACACACCCGTGCGACATAGTGTATTTTTTCACATCTCTTTAATGGCTACTTCTCTGATGAAAATCCGTTATATGTTTCCTATTTATACTGCAAACATAGGTTGTGGGTGCTCGTTAGAATCGTCTCAAGGAGGCGGTTCTAACGTGTACCCACAACCTACAGTATATCTTATAGCAGATATAATAAAAAAGTATGTATATCCCCTTAAATCACAGTTTTCTCAATATAGAGTAAGGGGTGGTTATTTCACGGACTTGTTCGCATGAAGTCATGCCACATTTTCATGCCCATCATCCTAGTCTATCCATTTGGTTACGAAGTTTACGTTAGTCCTCTGTAACTCTAATTTCCCGGCAGTATACCCAGTCGTCTGCGAACAGTCTTATTTCTGAGTCAATGGCGGTGGAAATATGATTAATATACAGGGAATATAACAGAGGACTAAGGACAGTCCCATTCGGGACCCAGATAAAACTGGAACACACTCCATATACTCGCCATTAACTCATATTGGGTCCATATCATTTACAACAAGAGCTGAAACTATAGGTGACCAATGCCCCCCGTGGGAGCCAATTTCTGAGTTTTTGCAAAATTTTAAGAGGAGATAATTCAGCCAAAAATGGGGGTGGGGGGTGGGGCATAAAAACTTACTATTTTCAGAAGCAAAGAAAGGAATCTATAAATCCAAGAGTCTCCCCTCCCAAACAATGCCGAAACTAAATAAGTTGGGTTTCAGTTGTTCATAAGTTGGGAATGTGGTAAAAACGTTCTGGAAAGCCAGAATAAATGTGTTCACCCGTCCCCTTTGTCCAAGATTTTTACCCAACCCTTTAAATTCGCACGTGTATAAGTTCGGGGATCATAATGAGAATCAAACAGGCATTAAAGAGTATGTAACAGCAAAATGGATCGTTTTGAATTAAAAACAGCATCATGTATCATGCCTTCGCTGGAGGATTAAAGAATTTTATTTCAATTTATTTCGCCCCCGCCCATCGGGACTTGAGAAATAAATTGGGCTGCATGGTGCTTCCACGCAGAGCTTAATCTGACCACAAACGAGTACTCGTAAACCGTTTAGAAGGACTAAGCCTGCCCAGGCAAAGCGGTGTGAGCCAGAATGCCAGATCGTCCAATGCATATCAGTCTTCTGGTTTCATCGCGGGGCAGGGCTTGAGATGTCATTTCATCTCAATGTCGGTTTAAAGTCCCACAGAATTGTAAGCAACGTCTCCAAAATGACCTAAATAGTGTTTACGGGGACGTTAAATCCCAATTCAAACAAATAGTTCAATTTATGAAGAATATAATCCGTGTTTGTTGTACCCAAATTGTGCTGACTAACCGCGTTATGGTGTATTATAACCCGTGGTAAGGTGTACCCTGACAAAAAATTAACCATTGAACCATCCACGGATTCAGTGGGTATTGGCATGAACTGGGGCTCAAGCAAATGCATCAATGGATGCTCTGAAATCGCAATAACAAATAAATCACAAAATCATGTGCACAAAAGATGAGTTACTGTCAAAAAATATTTACCGAAGTATGCTGGGGTTGGTGAAAACACACTAGACGAAAGAAAATTGTTTATGTTTTCGTTAATATTGAACAGAATTCTCTGCAACTGTATCAGTAAATGGTAATACCATTACTCTGCAGCTATGCAAAATAACCACCCAAAAAGATTAGGATCTGGGCTAAAATAAACCTTTTTCATACCGAAAATACTGCTGTGACGTCATGATTTCTGTAGCGTTCGTTGTACTCAGTCGCGTTCGTTGTACTGCGGTAACCGGTGTGATCAAGAGACGGGCAGTCAGAGAAGCAGTTAAGAGACAATCTTTTGAACTAGAACATTGAACTGTTAACTTGGTTTTGCATCGTAGACCCTGCACAGACTGTTTGATTCAAAGTTCTGTGTAGAGACTTACAGATCTTTGCTAAATCTTAGTAACAGACCTATGTAAGAAAATAGTGACTTTGTAATACAACAAAATTAAGGAAATTCAATAGCTAAGTAAGGGAGATAACTTGCAAGACCACTTAATTTAAGAAAATTGATGGACATTAAGTTTTGGGAAAATTATATGTTGGTGACATCGCGTTAAGGACATTAACAATTTGTGTTTTAGGAACTTGACATTTCAGGACTTGTTTAGGAACTTGACATTTCATGTGAATCCTAAAGGAAAATTGTGTGAAAAGTGATTAGTGACATTTAGGACACTCTAGTGAAAAATAGGACATTGAAATATACAAAATACTCTGCATCAATCGCGTTTTATTAAATTTTGGAACTTTTGACTAAATTTACAGAAATTATTTAAATATACAATTTTGGGAAAGTGAACTGTGTGTTGTGTCTAACTTTATATACTCTACATCACATCAGACTTTGTGTTTGGTGTGATCCTTATGTCACGCACGAGGCTGGGTTAGGGGACCAATATAAACCCAGGTCTTGTACGCTACCTTCTTGAGCTTAATTCCCCAAAATCTTGCCAAGCGAGTGCGCTCATACAAGGCCTGGGCAAAGAAGAGGCAGGGACCCCAATTAGCACCCTGCCACAGGAGACACCCCAAACCAAACCCCTGTTTGTGACATTTGTAATGGACTTTCAATACAAAATGGATTTGATCAAAATTGCTCCCCACAGCTCAGCTGAAACCAGTGGCCTCCTTGTCCTACTGATTCTTGATCATTAGGTCTCTCAGCACTGTGGGGTTGAGCCTCAATCTGGTCACATGTGGGAGGTCAAAGTGAAGGCTGCAATGGAAGGTCAAATGTTTTTTTCTCCGTGTACTCCGATTTTCACTTATCAGCTTGAAATAAGAAGAATAATCTTGAAAGAGCTGTAAAAACGGAAAAAAGCATCCCAGCTATAAGGTTAAGTGTTAACCGGCTATGCTACTGTAGTCTTGGTTTGAATCCAAAGTGGATGAGATTGTTTTTTTAAATAGTGGCCTGGGTTTGAATCTCACTGTGGATGAGACTGTTTTCTAATGCTGACAGTGCTGCTTAGTCTCACACAAAACCCATCTCAATCATACATCTATCAGACCAACAGCATCTTGCATTTGTGAGTACACTGAGGCATGATCAATAATATGTTGTTGCTTGATCACAAACCTGTGTGACACAGAAATATACTGTCAAGGCAATCATTTAGGGCTTAAACCTTGTCTTGCTGAATAAATTAATTTTGCCACTCCCATTTCTGCCTAGCAACCAACCAAATTTCTTGATATAATGTTTTCATTCAAATTTGCAAACTGAATAACAAACAGTACAGATCTTTGATGTGATAATGGCCTATTTCCCTGGAGTGGGCTCATTTACAGATAGCATTTCAAGAACCTGGAATTCTTTCAGAAATTTAATAAATTTAAATGAAGCTTGAAATTTTCTGTCTTTTTCTGCAATGAAAAGCACCCATCCATGACCATATCATTATTCTGGTGCCAAACCTCTTTTTACCAAACATAACTTCACATAATAGGTGCTGGTAGGTTGGTTGGCATCATATCTTACTGCAGGCTTTTTGGAGCATGCAAGTTCAGCTTGTAACCCATTGGCATCCTTTTGATGTAGATTGATCATAACCAATAACTCTTTCCTTGCCCTTCAACAGATCTCTATGGCTTAGTGGTTAAGAGGGCTGTCTGAGTATAAATCAACAGGTCTCTCACCATTGTGACTTCGAGTCTCGCTCAGATCATATGTGAGATGTCAAGTTTTGAACCAGAATCTCTCCAAGTGGTCTGGTTTGTACCCACCTTTGACTATCCATTGGCTGCAAATAAGGAATATAATTTTGAAAGGGCCATGACACCACACACCCCCATTTTCCCCACACCAAAAAGAATAACAAAAAAAAAAAAAAAATAACAACAACCTAACACAGACAAGATGTGTTTGTGAAACACTGATGCCCCCGGATAGCACATGTGAAATATGAAAGCCCTATCACTATCCAGTCAAAAGGTATGGCTGATGTTTTCAAGTTTTTAAAAAAGTAGGTCAAGGTAACAAGGTAACAAGGTAACAAGGTAAAAAGTTATGCTGCCACTGGAAAGGTCTTGTCACAACTAATGCACACATGAAATATGAAAGCCATATCACTTACAAGTCGAAAGTTATGTCCAATGTTAAAGTCTTTACAAAGTAGGTTGAATTTCAAGGCTAAGGTCCCAAGGTAAAAAGTTATGGTATCACCAATAAAGGTTTTGTGACAAGGACTGCACATGTGAAATATGAACACCCAATGACTTACCAATAAAAAGTTATGGCCAATGTTAAAGTCACATGTCAAGGTCAAGGTAACAAGGTAGAAAATTATGGTGCCATTGGAAAGGTCTTATGACATGGAATGCACTTGTGAAATATGAAAGCCCTATCACTAACCAATCAAACGGTATTGCCAATATTAAGGTATTTTGAAAAGTAGGTCAAACATCAAGTTCATGGTCACAAGGTCAAAAATTATTGTACTACAGGAAAGATCTTGTGACATAAAATGCACATGTGAATTTGAAAGTCCTGTCACTAACCAGTCAAAGGTTATGGCCAATGTTAAATTTTTTTAAAAGGAGGTCAAAGGTCACAAGGTAAAAAATTATGGTACTACTGGAAAGATCTTGTGATGTAAAATGCACATGTGAATTTGAAAGTCCTGTCACTAACCAGTCAAAGGTTATGGCCAATGTTAAATTTTTTTAAAAGGAGGTCAAAGGTCACAAGGTAAAAAATTATGGTACTACTGGAAAGATCTTTGACATAGAATGCACATGTGAAATATGAAAGCCCTATGATAGCACTTACCAATCAAAAGTAATGGCTATTGTAAAAGTTTTTAAAAAGTGGATCAAATGTCAAGGTCAAAGTCACAAGGTCAAAATTATTGTACTACTGGACATGGAATGCACTTGTGGAATATGAAAGTCCTAACACCAGTCAAAAGTCATGGACAGTGTTAAAAGTTTTTAAAAAGTAGATCAAGGTCATGAGCTCAAAATTTATGGTACCACTGGAAAGGTCTTGTAACAAGGAATGCACATGTGAAATATGAAAGCCCTATCAGTTACCATTCAAAAGTTATGCCCAATGTTAAAAAAAAGACAAAATGATGGACAGACAGGCAGACCACCAAAACTTTGATTCTGGGGGGCATAAAAACTTCCCCCTTTTTCCCCTGACACATTGGTTTTTAGCTCACCTGTCACGTAGTGACATGGTGAGCTTTTGTGATCACATTTTGTCCGTAGTCCGTCGTCCGTGCGTCTGTGCGTGCGTAAACAAATTCTTGTCCGCACGATAGCATCTTCATTTATGATTGGATTTTAACCAGTCTTGCACACAACTTGTACCACCATGAGATCTAGGTTCCTTTCTTGAACCAGCCATATCCCATTATGTGTTACGGAGTTACGGCCCCTGAAAGGGCAAAAATTGCCTATTTTTGTCTTGTCCGCACGATAGCATCTTCATTTATGATTTGATTTTATCCAGACTTGCACACAACTTATACCACCATGGGATCTGGGTTCCTTAGTCGAAACAGCCATATCTCATCATGTGTTATGGAGTTACGGCCCCTGAAAGGGCAAAAATTGTCTATTTTGGCCTTGTCTGCATGATAGATGTTTCATTTATGATTTGATTTTAACTAAACTTGCACACAATTTGTACCACCACAAAATCTCGGTCAAGTTAGAATATGGGTCATGTCAGGTCAAAAAGTAGGTCAGTAGGTCAAATCAGAAAAAAACCCTTGCGAAGACACGAGAGGCCACAGTTTTGGTCCGATCATCATCAAACTTGTCCAGAATGATCATCTTGACAATATCTCAGTCAAGTTCGAATATGGGTGTTGTCGGGTCAAAAAGTAGGTCAGTAGGTCAAATCATAGAAAAACCTTCTGAACACACTAGAGGCCACAATTTATGTCCAATCATCATCAAACTTGCTCAGAATGATCATCTTGATAATATCTTGGTCACATTCGAATACGAGTCATGCTGGGTCAAAAAGTAGGTCAGTAGGTCAAATCATAGAAAAACCTTGTGAATACACTAGAGGCCGCAGTTTTGGTCCCATCATTATCAAACTTGCCCTGAATGATCATCTTGACAATATCTTGGTCAAGTTTGAATATGGGTCATGTCGGGTCAAAAAGTAGGTCAGTAGGTCAAATCATAGAAAAACCTTGTCAACACACTAGAGACCTCAGTTTTGGTCCGATCATCATCAATCAGACTTGCCCAGAATGATCATTTAGACAATATCTCAGTCAAGTTCGAATATGGGTTATGTCGGGTCACAAAGTAGGTCAGTAGGTCAAATCATAGAAAAACCTTGTGAATACACTAGAGGCCACAGTTTTGGTCTGATCATCATGAAACTTGCTCAGAATGATTATCTTAAGAATTTCTCTGTCCAGTTTGAATATGAAAAACCTTGTGAATACACTAGAGGCCACAGTTTTGGTCTGATCATCATGAAACTTGCTCAGAATGATTATCTTGAGAATTTCTCTGTCCAGTTTGAATATGGGTCATTTAGGGTCAAAAAGTAGGTCAGTAGGTCAAATCAGAGAAAAACTTTGTGTACACACTAGAGGCCACAGTTTTGGTCAGATCATCATCAAACTTGCCCAGAATGATCATCTTGTCAATATCCGGGTCAAGTTTGAATACGGGTCATGTCGGGTCAAAAAGTAGGTCAGTAGGTCAAATCATAGAAAAAGCTTGTGAAAACACTAGAGGCCACAGTTTTGGTCCGATCATCATCAAACGTGCCAAGAATGATCATCTTGACAATATCTCAGTCAAGTTCAAATATGGGTCATGTTGGCTCAAAAAGTAGGTCAGTAGGTCAAATCATAGAAAAACCGTCTGAACACACTGGCGGTTACAGTTTTCTTCCGATCATCATCAAACTTGCTCAAAATGATCATTTGACAATATCTCTGTTAATTTCGAATATGGGTCATGTCTGGTCAATATGTAGGTCAGTAGGTGAGATTGTTGAAAAACCTTGTGAACACACTAGGGGCCCAAGTTTTGGTCCGATCATCATCAAACTTGCTCAGAATGATCAGTTTGAATATGGGTCATTTAGGGTCAAAAAGTAGGTCAGTAGGTCAAATCAGAGAAAAACTTTGTGAACACACTAGAGGCCACAGTTTTGGTCAGATCATCATCAAACTTGCCCAGAATGATCATCTTGTCAATATCCGGGTCAAGTTTGAATACGGGTCATGTCGGGTCAAAAAGTAGGTCAGTAGGTCAAATCATAGAAAAAGCTTGTGAACACACTAGGGGCCACAGTTTTGGTCCGATCATCATCAAACGTGCCCAGAATGATCGTCTTGACAATATCTCAGTCAAGTTCAAATATGGGTCATGTTGGCTCAAAAAGTAGGTCAGTAGGTCAAATCATAGAAAAACCGTCTGAATACACTGGCGGCTACAGTTTTCGTCCGATCATCATCAAACTTGCTCAAAATGATCATTTGACAATATCTCGGTTAATTTCGAATATGGGTCATGTCAGAATGATCATCTGGACAATATCTCAGTTAAGTTCGAATATGGGTCATGTCAAATCAAAAAGTAGATCAGTAGGTTATTTTGTCATAACTTTTGAACCGTTTGAGATAGAGCCTTCATATTTGGCATGTAGGTTCCTTCTGACAAGGGCTTCCCACTCATAAAGATTTGACCTGTGACCTACTTTATCATACCTTTTGAACCATGTGAGATAGAGCCTTCATATTTGGCATGCATGTTCCTTGTGACAAGGTTTTCTCAGCCATTCAAAACTTTTGACCCATGGCCTTGACCTTTGACCTACTTTGTCATAACTTTTAAAGCATTTGAGATACAGCCTTCATATTTAGCATGTATGTTCCTTGGGACAATTTTGCTTAGATGATCCTGTAACAAAAAGGCTAAAACAATCCCACTCGGATGAACAAAATGGCCACCGGAGGTAAAAATAGAAAAATATTGTAAATTTGATTCAAACAGAATCTCCCCCTAAACCCTAAGGCCAATTTGATTCAAAGTTCCCAGGAATGTTGCCTAGGTTACTCCCCTATCAAATAAGCTAAAATCACTCTGCTGATGAACAAGATGGCCACAAGAGCTAAAAATAGAATGTACTCGAGACAGTGACACACAGATGAGCGAACCAGGGCCCTCTGGGTCCTCTTGTATTATTTTAAAATCACAGTAAACAATTATGGTCATATTGGGACAGTCTTTTAACCTCTCCACAGTTGTTGGCTCAGCATGTCTACTGTCAGACCAGTGATCAGGAGTTCATGAGTTTGCTTCCTTCCAAATCAATTAGTAGTTTGTTTGATTTTGTTTGATTTGAGGTTTAACGTCCCCGTCAACACTGTAAAGGTCATTTTGGAGATATTGCTTCCAATTTTGTGGGACTTTTACCCGACATTGAGATGAAATAACACCTCAAGCCCTGCCGCCCAATGAAACCAATATTGTTTATAAGCATGGACGGGCCAACTTGCACCGCTTTGCCTGGGCAGACTTCGATCCTCTAAGTGGTTTACCAGTATTGGTGTGCGGGTTGGTTTCAGCTCTGCATGGAAGCATCATGCAGCCCATATATTTCTACAAGCCCCGATGGGCGGGGGCCTTATCAATTAGTAGAGCAGTTGTCAGCTTCTGGAAAAAAAAATATATGTGCTATTACGTCTATAATAATATATTGACCTGCCTAGGAAAAGTGTGGATAAGTAAACGGACAGGCTCAGCATGGCTTTAATAGTTTTGACTAAGTGTAAAACCAACAAAACATGCCTGAAACACATTTTGTTTGACTTGGCCACTTTACATGTTTTTGTTGGTTTTTCTTCTTTTTTTATTGGCTCAAATTATCTGTGATCATTATATAATAGAAGCCAGAAGTGTGCAGTGAATGCCAGGTGAAATTGCTTTGTTCAAAGATTCTTGATTAAAATTGTGTCCTATCATATGAAAACTATATTCATAGCCTGATTATACAGCCAGAAACATTTGACATGTGCCTGCATAGTATCGTTGCATAAATTGGAGTTTCTGTTTATCTCCTGTCCTCTAGAATATAGCTTATGCCTTAACCAGACCATGTTTATGCAAATACAATTGTGAAAAGTCTAATTCACAGGAATGTTGCCTAGTGACTCCCTACCAAAATAGCTAAAATTGCTCTGCTCCGATGGCTGAGATGGCCACCATAGCTAAAAATAGAAAAAATCTTTGAACAACAACTCCTCCTGTACCCAGTCACCAATTTCATCCAGACTTCATAGGAATTTTGCTTAGGCCACCCTCTACCAAATTAGCTAATAGGGTTCATCTCCGATGAACAAAATGGCCACCAGAGCTAAAAATAGAAAAATATCGTAAATTTGCTTCAAATGCAAACTCCTCCTATACCCTTGGGCTTATTTGATTCAAACTTCACAGAAATGTTGCCTGGATGGCTCCCTACCAATATAGCTAAAATTGTTTTGCTCCGATGAACAAGATGGCCACCAGAGCTAAAAAATAGAAAAATCTTTAAACAACAACTCCTCCTGTACCCTTGGGCCAATTTCATTCAAACTTCATAGGAATGTTGCTTAAGCCCCTGTCACACAAGGGCTGCGTTCTCACGGCGTCCAAGACAAATGCAGAACGCCCGAGTTGCGCGCAGTACGATCGCAAACACCGCCGTAGCAACGCAGTGGCGTTGCCAGTAGACGCGTTGGGATCGCATAGAACGCCAAGAGATGGCGCGCATTTTGAGCATGCTCAAAACAAACGCCGTCGCTCGGCGTTCTGATCAGAGCGCAGTGAGGTCGCTGTAAGGTTGCCATAGCAGCGCAGTAAGGTCTCCTACAACGCTACAGGAGCTCGGCAGGGGCGCACAGAGGTCTCCTACAACGCCATATAAGCTCCGCTTGTATAATTGATTAAATGATTGATTGATCAGATATTTAACATCCCAGTCAACACTGAATAGGTCATTTTGGAGACGTTGCTTCCAATTTTGTGGGACTTTTACCCGACTTTGAGATGAAATGACATCTCAAGCCCTGTCGCCCAATGAAACCAATAGAGTTTACACGTATAAGCATGTTTACACCAATAGAGTTTACACGTATCTCGCACCGCTTTGCCTGGGCGGGCTTAGATCCTCTAAGCGGTTTACCAGTACTCGAGTGAGGTCGGTTTCAGCTCTGCGTGGAAGCATCATGCAGCCAGTCCCGATGGGAGGGGGCCGCCCGCTTGTATAAACAGTGGCTAGAGTAGAGTTTTATTGTGTACTGTCCCGAAAAACCTACTTCTGAGGTGACTCATTCCGGGTAAGGTAATGGCGGTGGACTTGCTCCTGCTTGCGGTGATTGCGGTGGACTTGCTTCCGACGGCACGAAGTACTGGTAAACCACTTAGGGGATCTAAGCTTGCCCAGGCAAAGGGGCGCAAGTCGGACCATCCGTGCTTATTAACCCTATTAGTTCCATTGGGTGACAGAGATTGAGATGTCATTACATCTCAATGTCGGGTAAAAGTCCCACAAAATTAGAAGCAACGTCTCCAAAATGACCTATAATGTGTTGATGGGACGTTAAACCTCAAATCAAACAAAACTGTTCGACAGATGAAGATGTCTGTTTACACTTTGAGAACGTCTTCAACATGTGAGCGCCGTAAAAGCGTAGTGCACGCATTGAGAGCGCTGTAAAAGCGCAGTGCACGCATTGTGAGCGCCGTAAATCGCAGAGGAAGCGCCGTGAGAGAGCATACAATCGCCATCAAGAACGCCGCAGGATCGCGATAGATCGCCATGTAAACTCCCTAGCAACGTAGGGACGCCATGACAGGTCCATGTTCACAAAAATATTCCATATTTCTTGCGATCTCGCGGCGTTCTGGAAAATTAAACAACGCCGTCCCATCGCAGTGAAAACGCGGCATAGTGTGACAGGGGCTTTACCTACACGTAATCCTAGTCAGGGGGTGTTGTAGTAAACCTAGATAGATATATAGGTGACCTAAAACGGCTCTACTCCAATGAGCAAAAAGGTCACTAGAGCTAAAAATAGAAAAACATTTGCTTTAAAGGCGAACTCCTCCTAAACCCTTAGACCAATTTGATTCAAACTTCACAGGAATGTTGCCTAGGTGACTCCCTACCAAAATAGCTATATACAATCGTTTCTCTCTGATAAACAAGATGGCCACCAGAGCTAAAAGTAGAAAGAATCTTTCCTGTACCCTTGGGCCAATTTCATTTAGACTTCATAGGAATGTTGCTTAGGTGACTGTCTACCAAAATAGCTAAAACGGTTCTGCTCTGTTAAGCAAAATGGCCGCTAGAGCTAAAAATAGGGGGCCACTTTGATTCAAACTTCACAGGAATGTAACCTATAGCTGTGATGAACAAGTTGGCTGCCATAGCTAAAAACAGAAAAATGTAAATTTGCTTCAAACATGAATTCCTCCTTAACCCTTGGGCCACATTGATTCAAACTTCACAAGAATGTTGCCTAGGTGACTCCCTAACCAAAATAGCTAAATTTTTCTGCTCTAATGAACCTCCAGAGCTAAAAACAGAAAGTACTAGAGACAGTGACACTCAGGTGAGCGGATAAGGGCCCTCTTGTCCTTTGATATTCTCATCCTTCTGCTGATGCAAGGAAGGCAGTTGCCAAGTTCTGATGAAAGAAAGAAAGAAAGAAAGAAAGAAAGAGGAAAGAAAGAAAGAAAGAGGAAAGAAAGAAAGAAAAATGCTTGTATCCCGTGCCCTGGGGTGGTCCAAAATACTATTTTGAATGTTTTGGAAGCTTGGGAATTTACATTTTGATGTCGGATAAATATTCATGCGTTATAATTTACAGTGTTTATTTTTTTTTTCTGTGAAAAGTCTTAAATTCCCAAGATCAATATTCTGATTTTTCCCACAATAATTTTCATTGAGCAACTTTGTTGATTTCTTCTTCTTTTTTCTGTTGTAAAATGTGTGGTATCTTTAAAGAAAAATCAGTTCTCAGGGGCTGATGTTACATAATTTAGTAGCAATATTTTGCAGATTTTGACCTGGTTCTCAGAAGTTTTGGAAATGCAGATCTATTACTAGTTTAATCCATTTGGTACCAGAAACCCCAAAACGGGTACCCAGACAAACAGTGCAGGCCCAGATCAGAAGCTGCAGAATGCAGCATCTGATCAGGACCAACACTGTTTCCAAAAAGTTCAGCCAATTTCCAAATAAATTTTGAAGAAAAACAACCTGACACCCCTAAAGTTTGAAATGGACTAATGCTATTTTGTAACGTGGGAGATTCCATTTGGTACAAAAAGGGTTAAGGGTTAGTGTTTGTTTTCATTGAAACAATTATACCAAGTGTGCTTACTGAAAAAAATCTGAAAAACAAACTTTTTGCACATGCAGTTGAAAAAAAGGTTTACTGGGAATTTTACTGTTAACCCTTGTCCTGCTAATCCCGGATATGCCTTATCTTTGAAACAATGTAGATCCAGATCAGATGGCTTCTGACGAAGCCACCTGATCAGGATCTACATTGTTTGCCATTCAGATTGTGAATTTGTTGCAATAATTTGCATCAAGTAATTTGATTGGTTGATATACAGAAATGGGTGTGGCTTAAATGAATATTCAGCAAGAGAAGGGTTAATGCTTTAGGTCCCAGAAATGCATTGCTCGATCATATGCATCCTGCATGGCCTTCCATTCATGCAGTCACAGAGGTATCTCCTCTGGAACAGAAAGTCGTATTGAGTTTAACTTCATGGGAGGCATCAGGGCTAGAAGGAAATTCAGAAGTGCTAAAATTTTTCTATTCCAATAACCAAGATGACCAAGATGGCTGCAATGGTGGCCATCTCGAAATTCTTCAATTGACTTGTAACTTGATGGGAGGCATCAGAGCTAGAAGGACATTCTGAAGTGCTAAAATTGTTCTATTCCAATAACCAAGATGGCTGCAATGGTGGCCATCTTGAAATTCTTCAAAGGACACCTACATGTACACCCTCCCACCTCCGCTCTACACCAACATCATCTCCTCCTGTTTGTTTGTTTGTTTGTTTGTTTGAATGGGTGTTTAACATCCCCGTCAGCCCTATTTAGGTCATTTTGGAGACGTTGCTTCCAATTTTGTGGGACTTTTACCCGACATTGAGATGAAATTAAAGCCCCACCACCCAATGAAACCAGAAGGCTTATGTGCATCGGACGATCTGACTCACACCGCTTTGTATGGGCAGGCTTATATATTCCTTCTATGCGGTTTACCAGTACTCATGTGTTGTCAGATTCAGCTCTGTGTGGAAGCACCATGCCGCCCAGCCCTGTGTGGAAGCATCATGCAGTCCAATCTATTTCTCCAAGCCCCGATGGCGACATCCTCCTGATTCCAAAGTAAACTTGAGCTGTAAAGAAATCTAATCAGAGGCATAAAGACAACATGCAGATCCAGAACTGCTAAAGGCAATCTGATCTGATAATCATTATGGCCAACATGGAACAGAGTATCATACTGTTATCAGCCTCATCCTGGTGAGCAGTTTCAGGCCCATTTGTGCCTCTTGTTTATTTATTTTAATTTTGTTTGTTTGTTTGATTTAAAGTTTAACATCCCCTTCAACACTGTATAGATCATTTTGGAGACATTGCTTCCAATTTTGTGGGACTTTTACCCGACATTGAGGTGAAATGACACCTCAAGCCCTGTCGCCCAATGAAACCAATAGAGTTTATAAGCATGGACAGACCGACTCGCACCACTTTGCCTGGGCAGGCTTAGATCCTCTGAGTGGTTTACCAGCACTTGTGTACGGTCAGTTTCAGCTCTGCGCAGAAGCATTATGCAGCCCATCTATTTCTTCAAGCCCCAATGGTCGAGGGCAGATTTATTTTATTTATTTACTATTTTTCCAGTTGTGCTATTTTACTTATGGTACAAAAGACTGTTTGGAAAGAGAATGCAAGAATCTTCATAAAAAAATAACTGTAAGTACCTATACATAATTACCTTAATGATCCTAATTATTGGGACAGACAGGCCTAAGCAAAAAGTGAAGACCCAGATCAGACTGCTCCTGAAGGAGCAGTCTGATCAGGGTCTACACTGTTTGCCATTCTGTCTGCACCTTTTGGACTCCTTGCTGAATCTTGAAACATATTTATTAAAATTTTAGGAGAATTACAGCAAGTCCAGAAGGTGTCCGAATTTTTAGGATTTTTGCAGATTTTTAAAGATTAAGGCTACCGTGTTATATTATACTCATATTTTGGTGACGAGATGGAACTGACATTTGTTGGGAAGGTAGTTACATTGTGTGACAGAAGGCGATAGAACTGACAGACACTAAAGGAACAGTAGGTCTGAAATTGCAAGTTAGGGAGTAGCTTCACATTATAGTTACACTGTATTTCACCTGGAGTTAGACGGCGAGGAGATAGAACTGACAGATACTAAGGGAAAAGTCAGTCTGATATTGCAAGTTGGGGACGACCTTGACATTACAGTTATATTGTATTTCAGCTTTGAGTTAGACGGTGAGGAGATATAACTGACAGACACTAAAGGACAAGTAGGTTTGATATTGCAATTTGGGGATAACCTTGACATTATAGTTACATTGTATTTAAGCTGGAGTTAGACAGTGAGGAGATAGAACTGACAGACACTTAGGGAAAAGTAGGTTTGATATTGCAAGTTGGGGACGACCTTGACATTATAGCTACATTGTATTTAAGCTGGAGTTAGACGGTGAGGAGATAGAACTGACAGACACTAAGGGAAAAATAGGTTTGATATTGCAAGTTGGGGAGGACCTTGACATTATAGTTACATTGTATTTAAGCTGGAGTTAGACAGCAAGGGGATAGAACTGACAGACACTAAGGGACAAGTAGGTCTGAAATTGCAATTTGGGGAGGAGCTTGACATAATAGTTACATTGTATTTCAGCTGGAGTTAGACGGTGAGGAGATAGAACTGACAGACATTGAGGGGATAGTGGTTCTTAATATTGCGAGTTGGGGAGGAGGTTGTCGACCCTGGGAACTGGCAGAAAATAAAGATGATTTCAAACCGGCAAGGTTGGTTTCTACGGTAGCCATCAGGGCTCATTGTTGTTTAAAGCATTGTAAGCATAATTAACTCGTATAGTGCTGGGAATGTTGAACAAGATCTACCAATTCAGTCCAACCTATATTATGCAAGCAACTAAAATAAGGGATAGCCAAAATCAGCTTGCTTAATACAAGTGCTTCCTGAATACAGGTTAGTTTTAACACATTTACCTTTTATGAGAACTGACTTCTCAGATTGCTTAAATAAAGGTGGCCACTTTGACAAGGTGAGTTTAACATTTACCTTTTATGAGAACTAACTTCTCAGATTGCTTAAATAGAGGTGGCCACTTTGACAAGTTTTACTGTACACAGGTATGTTTGCTGAATCCCGGGTAAATGTGAGTGCTCACATTTCTTCAGCAAAAACAAAGTTTTGTTTGTTTGTTTGATTTGAGGTTTAACGTCCCCGTCAACACTGTAAAGATCATTTTGGAGACGTTGCTTCCAATTTTGTTGGACTTTTACCCGACATTGAGATGAAATGACATCTCAAGCCGTGTCGCCCAATGAAACCAATAGGGTTTATTAGCATGGACGGTCCGCCTCGCACCGCGGTTCCTGGACAGGCTTAGATCCTCTAAGCGGTTTACCAGAACTTGTGTGTGGGTTGGTTTCAGCTCTGCGTGGAAGCATCATGCAGCCCATATATTTCTTCAAGCCCCTATGGGCGGGGGCCGAAAACAAAGTTTTAAATCGTAAAAATTTTAACCCATATTGTGCTGTTCACAGTAACCCCTACCTTTGCAAACAGTGCAGATCCAGATCAGATGGCTTCTAAAGAAGCCATCTGATCTGGATCTTCACTGTTTCTCATGCAGTTTGTGAATTGAATGAATACATTACAAGAAGTTTGATTGGTTAATAGTCAGCAATGGTTGCGGCTAAATGAATTTATTCAGCAGGACAGTGGTTAACATTATGTTAACATACCTTGCGTTAGCTTTGAACCACTGGGCCTACTGAAAAATGACATATCTGTTGATGACCATCCAGGAAAACCCTACTCTTTTAACCCTTATCCTGCTGAATATTCAGTTTAGCCACACCCATTTCTGACTTTGAACCAATCAGATAAATTGAGGTAATTTATTCTTACAAAGCCATAAACTTAATGTCCAACAGTGTAGATCTTGATCAGATGGCTACTTCAGAAGCCATCTGATCTGGATCTACGCTGTTTCCACAGAGAGGTGTTGTCGTGAACAGCAGGATAAGAGTTAAGAGAAAATTGATTTGACATCACTTTGCATGAAGGGGAATGGGTACAACTGGCAGATTTTTTCAGCCATATTTAAAAGGGAGCCCATTTTTAGGAGTTCATGTTACCATTTCTGTAAAGTCTGTCCCATGGGAAAAGGGGTTTTCTCTTAAAGGGAAGAATTTACTCCCCAGGAGCAAATTCTTTCCTTTAAGAGTTGACCCCTATTGACAGGGGAGACAAAAATACTTTTGCATGAGTTGCCGCCCCTGAAGGTGTATCCATTCCCCTTAAATTTTTGTCTCTGCTTGATTATCATTGATTACTGGTTTTATTTGTTTTAAAGCCCAGTCAACTCTATTTAGGTCATATCAAGCTGGGGTAGCCCCATGTGCTGCTAGTGCCAGGTTACCTTATTTGTTTGTTTGATTTGAGGTTTAACATCCCCGTCAACACTGTAAAGGTCATTTTGGAGACGGTGCTTCCAATTTTGTGGGACTTTTACCCGACATTGAGATGAAATGACATCTCAAGCCCTGTCGCCAAATGAAACCAATAGGGTTTATTAGCATGGACGGTCCGCCTCACTCCGCAGTTCCTGGACAGGCTTAGATCCTCTAAGCAGTTTACCAGTACTAGTGTGCGGGCCGGATTCAGCTCTGCGTGGAAGCATCATGCATCCCATATATTTCTGCAAGCCCCTATGGGCGGTTGCTGACCAGGTTACCTTAAAAAACCAAATCAATCAAACCAGTTTACCTAACCATGTAACCACAATTTTTGGGCAGCCTAGTACATAAGGCTTAAACAGTACATGCTTATTCTGTTGTCAGCAGAAGGAAGAGAATGACTAAGCTGACCAGCTCATCATGACTTGAATAGTGTTTACTGGGCCATAAAGAGTCAAACAGACAAAAATAAACAACAACAAAAAAAATGCAACACTACGCAAGTTTTTTTACCTGGATAATATCATTTTAGAGCCACAAAGGCTTTTGATGTATTTTTATCAAAATAAAAAAGAAAAATGGTTATAGAATGTTATATTATGTAACATGGTCCTTTTTATCTGAAGAAAAAAAGCACACACACACAAAAACATTCTGAAACAGTTTAACCCTTGTTCTGCTGAATATTCATTTATGCCACACCCACTTCCGATTATCAACCAATCAGATTACTTGATGCAAATTATTGCAACACATTCACAATCTGAATGGCAAACAATGAAGATCCTGATCAGATGGCTTTGTCAGAAGCCATCTGATCTGGATCTACATTGTTTCAAAGATAAGACATATCCGGGATTAGCAGGACAAGGGTTAAAGTCTCATCACACCCCGCTTTATCATCTCAGACCTGCCATACACATGTGTCAAGATAGACTGACTTTGTGCAGCATCATTAACTCATAAATGACAAATGGAATCTCCTGTTTTATAGATTTGGACAGGTCCCATTGCATTTAAAAGGGGTGTCGGGTTTGTTGTTTGAGTTAAATTGTATAAAACCCATGTAGACTAAGCCAACAGTGTAGGCACAGATCAGATGCCACATTCTGCGGCATCTGATCTGCGTCTACACTGTTTGTCAATTTCCCAGAAATTCGGATGCTAGGCGTAGTTGGGTTAAAGTTTGTTTTGAAAGACTACAGACCTGGAAACATTATTCCATGTAGATTCTGTTACATAACCAGGAGGGTCTTAATTAGACAATAATTACATTCTGACAAGAAAAAAATAAGTGCTGGGTTTAGGCAGACATTTAGAGCACCTGCTGGACTTATCAATAGCTCACATCCTTATCATTTGGAGCTGTACCATGTATATATTTTGGCACAGCCCAATTTGCACCAAAGCACTGACAGCACTGGTGGTATTTGAGTTTAATGGCCCAGTCAACACTAATTTAGGTCATTTTTAGCCGGTCAGTTCACCTATCCACACTTTTCCTGGGCAGGCTTGTACGTAAATGGTTAACCAATACAGTGCACTTTCTTTCGCCAACTGACAACTGCCCTTCTTGAATCAGCGGAAGGGAGAGAATGACTGTAGAAAATATTTCATGAACAATCTGCACAAAAGAATGTTTTTGTTTGTTTGTTTTAAGGTTTAATGTCCCTGTCAACACTGTACAGGTCATTTTGGAGATATTATGTCTCCCCCGAAAAAATTTTTTTCGGAGAGACATATTGTTTTTCCCCCGGGCGTCTGTCTGTCTGTCTGTCCGTCTGTCACACATTCATGTCCGCTCTGTAACTTGAAAACCGTTAGAGCTATCTTCACGAAACTTCGTATAAATATTAATCAGCATTAGGCGACGTGCAGTGCGCAAGAACTATAACTCTCGCTTTTATACTTTTTGAATTATCTCCCTTAGAAGTTTGTTGGTATGTATATATGTATGGGCAAATCGTGTCCGGTCAATAACTTTCTTATTTTTTGATGGATTATAAAATTACTTGGCAGAAATATTAACAACCATAAGACGATGTGTGGTGCGCATGAGGCAGGTCGGTACCTCAAAGGTCAAGGTCATACTTAGAGGTCAAAGGTCAAAAAAGGGGCCTTTTTTTCGTATTTGGTCAATATCTTTCTTATTAAGAGATGGATTTTAAAATTACTTGTCATAATTATTAACAACCATAAGACCATGTGTGGTGCGTATGAGGCAGGTCGGTAGGTCAAAGGTCAAGGTCATACTTAGAGGTCAAAGGTAAAAAAAGGGGCCTTTTTTTCGTATTTGGTCAATAACTTTCTAATTTTGAGATGGATTTTAAAATTACTTGGCATAATTATTAACAACCATGAGACGATGTGTGGTGCACCTGAGGCAGGTCGGTACCTCAAAGGTCAAGGTCATACTTAGAGGTCAAAGGTAAAAAATGGGGCCTTTTTTTCGTATTTGGTCAATAACTTTCTTATTTTGAGATGGATTTTGAAATCACTTGGCAGAAATGTTAACCAATATAAGGCGATGTGTTGCGTGCATGACCCAGGTTGGTACCTCAAAGGTCAAGGTCATACTTAGAGGTCAAAGGTAAAAAAAGGGGCCTTTTTCGGGTTTTGTCAATAACTTGCTTATTTTTAAATAGAATTTGAAGTTACTTGGCGAACATGTTAACTAGCATGGGATGATGTGTTTCATGCATGATTCAGTTTGGTACCTAAAATGTCAAGGTCATACATAGAGGTCAAAGGTGAAAAAGGGGCCTTTTTTCGTGTTTGGTCAATAACTTTCTTATTTTTAGATGGATTTTGAAATTGCTAGGCAGAAATGTTAACCACCATGAGTTGATGTGTTGCAAGCATGACCCAGTTTGGTACCTGAAAGGTCAAGGTCATACATAGAGGTTAAAGGTAAAAAAGGGCCTTTTTTGTGTTCTGTCAATAACTTTCTTATTATGCCCCCAACTTTAAAAAAGTTGGAGGGGCATATTAGTTCTGGTTCGTTCGTCCGTCCGTTACGCTTTTGATGCATAGCATAACTAAAGAACCATGTATGCTAGGGTTTTGAAATTTCATATATGGATTCCTCATGGAAAATTAGCTGACGGGTATTTTTTTTCTCGTCCGGATTATGCCCCCTTCAAGAGTTATTGCCCTTTGAATTTTTTAATAAAATCTTGTCAGCAAGATATCTCAAAAACTATTGGAGCTAGAGCCTTTGAAGTTGGTGAATATATTGGTGGTGATGAGTAGATGAAGTGATTAACTTTTGACAAAATTCCAAAAAATACTTTGTGAGTTATGGCCCTTTGTCATTTTGGTAATTTGTGCCCATTGTAATGTATGCTAAAAGTGATGCATAGCATAACTTTAGAACCGTGTATGCTAGGGTTTTGAAATTTCATATATGGATTCCTCATGGAAAATTAGCCGACGGGTATTTTTTTTCTTGTCCGGATTATGCCCCTTTCAAGAGTTATTGCCCTTTGAAATTTTTTTTCAATAAAATCTTGTCAGCAAGATATCTCAAAAACTATTGGAGCTAGAGCCTTGAAAGTTGTTGAGTATATTGGTGGTGATGAGTATATGAACTGATTAACTTATGAAAAAAATTCCGAAAAATACTTTGTGAGTTATGGCCCTTTGTCATTTTGGTAATTTGTGCCCATTGTAATGTATGCTAAAAGTGATGCATAGCATAACTTTAGAACCGGGTATGCTAGGGTTTTGAAATTTCATATATGGATTCCTCATGGAAAATTAGCTGACGCGTATTTGTTTTCTCATCCGGATTATGCCCCTTTCAAGAGTTATTGCCCTTTGAAATTTTTATAATGAAATCTTGTCAGCAAAATATCTCAAACACTATTGGAGCTAGAGCCTTGAAAGTTGTTGAGTATATTGGTGGTGATGAGTAGATGAACTGATTAACTTTTGACAAAATTCCGAAAAATACTTTGTGAGCCCTTTGTCATTTTGGTAATTTGTGCCCATTGTAATATATGCTAAAAGTGATGCATAGCATAACTTTAGAACCGGGTATGCTAGGGTTTTGAAATTTCATATATGGATTCCTCATGGAAAATTAGCTGACGCGTATTTTTTTTCTCGTCCGGATTATGCCCCTTTCAAGAGTTATTGCCCTTTGAAATTTTTTTATTAAAATCTTGTCAGCAAGATATCTCAAAAACTATTGGAGCTAGAGCCTTGAAAGTTGGTGAATAGATTTGTTGTGATGAGTAGATGAACTGATTAACTTATGACAAAATTCCGAAAAATACTTTGTGAGTTATGGCCCTTTGTCATTTTGGTAATTTGTGCCCATTGTAATGTATGCTAAAAGTGATGCATAGCATAACTTTAGAACCATGTATGCTAGGGTTTTGAAAGTTCATATATGGATTCCTCATGGAACATTAGCTGAGACGATGAGACGATGGGTTGTACCTCAAAGGTCAAGGCCATACTTAGAGGTCAAAGGTAAGAAAGTGTTTTTTTTGTTTACGGCCAATAACTTTTTAGCTCACCTGAGCACGAAGTGCTCAAGGTGAGCTATTGGGATCGCTTTTTGTCCGTCGTCCGTCGTCCGTCCGTCCGTCCTTCCGTCTGTCCGTCAACAATTTCTTTAAATGACATCTCCTCCTAGGCAAATGGCCGGATTTCAAAATCATTATACATAAATGTTTCTCTGGTGACCCTCTACCAAAATTGCTAAAATGGTTCTGCTCCGCTGAACAAAATGGCTGCCAGAGCTAAAAATAGAAAAACTTTTAAACGACATCTCCTCCTTGGCCAATGTCCCGATTTCAAAATAATTTCACAGAAATGTTCCTTGGGTGACCCTCTACCAAAATTGCTAAAATGGTTCCGCTCTGCTGAACAAAATGGTCGCCACATCTAAAAATAGAAAAACCTTAAAACGACATCTCCTCCTAGGCAAATGGCCGGATTTCAAAATCATTTCACAGAAATGTTCCTCTGGTGACCCTCTACCAAAATTGCTAAAATGGTTCTGCGCCGCTGAACAAAATGGCTGCCAGAGCTAAAAATAGAAAAACCTTTAAACGACATCTCCTCCTAGGCCAATGTCCCGATTTCAAAATAATTTCACAGAAATGTTCCCTTGGTGACCCTCTACCAAAATTGCTCAAATGGTTCCGCTCTGCTGAACAAATTGGCCGCCACATCTAAAAATAGAAAAACATTAAAACGACATCTCCTCCTAGGCAAATGGCCGGATTTCAAAATCATTTCACAGAAATGTTCCTCTGGTGGCCCTCTACCAAAATTGCTAAAATGGTTTTGCTCCACGGAACAAAATGGCTGCCAGAGCTAAAAATAGAAAAACCTTAAAACGACATCTCCTCCTAGGCCAATGTCCCGATTTAAAAAAAAAATCACAGAAATGTTCCTTGGGTGACCCTCTACCAAAATTGCTAAAATGGTTCTGCATGGCTGAACAAAATGGCCACCAGAGCTAAAAATAGAAAAACCTTTAAATCACATCTCCTCCTAGGCCAATGGCCCGATTTCAAAATAATTTCAAAGAGAGGGTCCTTATCTGACCCTCTACCAAAATTGCTAAAACGGTTTCGTTTAGCTGAATAAAATGGCCACCAGAGCTAAAAATAGAAAAACTTTTAAACGACATCTCCTAGGCCAATGTCCCGATTTCAAAATAATTTCACAGAAATGTTCCTTGGGTGACCCTCTACCAAAATTGCTAAAATGTTTTTGCTCTGCTGAACAAAATGACCACCAGATATAAAAATAGAAGAACCTTTAGAACGATATCTGCCCCTAAGCCAATGGCCCGATTTCAAAATCATTTTACAGAAATGTTCCTCGGGTGACCCTCTACCAAAATTGCTAAAATGGTTCTGATCCGCTGAACAAAATGACCACCAGAGCTAAAAAAAGAAAACCTTTAAACAACATCTAGGCCAATGGCCTGATTTTGATTTAAATTCATAGAGACAGTCCTTAGCTGACCCTCTACCAAAATTGCTAAAATGGTTCTGCTTTGCTGAACAAAACAGCTGCCATACTTTTGCAGAAATGTTCCTAGGGTGACCCTCATCCAAATTTGCGAAAATGGTTTTATTCCAATGAATAAAAATGGCCACCGGAGTTAAAAATAGAAAAGACCTTTTGATGACAGCTTCTCCTAGGCCAGTGGTTAGATTTCAAAATAATTTTACTGAAATGTTCCTTGGGTGACCTTTTACCAAAGCTGCTAAAATGGTTTCCCTTGCTGAACACAGTGGCTGTTGGATATTATTATTTTAGGTCTAGCCTGCCCAGGCAAGGTGGTGCAATTTGGACCATCTATGCACATGAACTATATTGGTTTCTTTTGGTGACAGGGCTTGAGATGTCTTCTCAGTGTTGGGTCACATTCCAACAAAATTGGATACAACATCTTCAAAATGACCTAAATAGTGTTGACTGGGATGTTAAAATCTCAATTTAAACACAAATGGCATAAGAGGACCAGTCTGATCTGGATCCACACTGTTTGCAATAATGGCTTTAAAGTAACCAGCCAACACAAAGCAGAAGATAATTCTGAAGGGTTAAACAGAAACATCTTAATCACTCTTTGAAATTGTACATTTATATATAGACAACAAGGTTTTAGACCTGTCAAAATATCAACAGGCAGTTGAAGATAAGACTATTATACATAGTTCTGTCACTGCTTGCATAATATGGTATGAATCAGTAGAACTCAAAACAAACTGTGAAGTGACTAATATTGTTATGCCAGAAGGTATACATATTAAATTGTGCAGTGACTCTGGCTCTCATTGTATAATATAAGTCACTTAGAGGTTAGGACCCAGGTGTTTGACCTAGTTATAAACAGAGCTGCAAACATGAGCTAGATAACTACTAGGCTGTTGAAAATAATATAGGTGGCTTAAGGATCTGCGCTGTATACAGAATCAGCACCAAAAACTGTTTATTTTTGATGGAGTGATGTAGATAAGGTGGGTATATGTTGAAAGTTAAAGGATAATTTTCCTTTTCAATAAAACATATGTTGTGGGTATTTATTAGAACCACCTTGCTCTTAATGAATATATACACACCATACATTTTTATCGAAAAATAAGGGAGACTTTAGCTAATGTACCACTAAATACCTACCATATCTACAGCTCTATGAACTAAAGATTTGACTGATTGATTGTTTTGGGTTTAATGACACGTCAACCCTTGTGGGTCATTTTGTGTCCTCCCAGAGAAACGGAGAAAAGAGGTAGGAGAGATAGTAGAGGATACGAAAGTGAGGGACAGAGGAGAAGAGGCAAATGAATGGAAGGAAGTGTATATAAAAACAGAAGAAATAACATTCCCCCCTCTACCCATACTTGCAGCAAGGACAGTAGGCCTTGTCCAACTGTGAGCCAATATCAGTTGGACACAACAGTGATGCAAGATACACTTATAGAAATTTAATTACAGTATTAATAAATGAATTCTGAGCCAAGGCACAGAAAAGAATCAAGCTGGCATATAGTATTGGCATGCCTAAATAGTGTTGACATGGATGTAAAGCTCAACACAAACAAACAAATTAACCCTTGCCCTGCTGAGCCTCGATATGCCTTATCTTTCAAACAATGTAGATTCTGATCAGATGGCTTCTAAAGAAGCCATCTGATCAAGATTTACACTTACATTCAGTTTGTGAATTTATAGGAATAAATTACATCATTTTAACCCAGTTTGTGCCGAAAACTTAGAATGGGATACTGGCAACCCGGGAATGGCAAACAGTGAAGGCCCAGATCAGATGCTGCAGAACTTGACGTCTGATCTGGGCCTACATTGTTTGTAAAAGGTCCTGCCATTTTCCAAATTAGGGGTTGAGGTTGACAAAACAGTGTAGACCTAGAACAGATGCCACAGAATATGGCCTCTGTCTGATCAAAGTCTACTTTGTTACTTACAGTACAGGAAATTTTGAGTCAGATGCTGCAGAATGTGGCGTCCAATCGGAATTATTTTGCTTACAGTACAGAAAGGTACAAGTAATAAACGAAATGTAAACAGTCTATACCGCAATTCAGGATCATTTTCCTAGCCTACATTCCGACACGATTGGCCCACCAGTGCTGTCAGTGCTTTGAAATATGCTATTGTTTCCCAAATAAAACTGACTTCATATCGAACTTAAGTGTTTATTCTCGAAAATCTAATGTCATTATTCCCAAAAACAAAACTTAACGTCATTATACCCCCGGCATACGAAGTATGCTATGGGGGTTATAGTTTTCGTCCTGCCGTTCGTCCGTCTGTGTGTCCGTCATTCCGTCTGTCCATCCGTCCGTTAACATTTTGGTTAAAGTTTTATGTAAAAGTTTCTAAGAGGTTGTATCTTCTGAACCCTTTGATAGATTAAGTTGATACTTACACTGAAGTTACATACTGGTCCAAAGATTTCATTGGTGCATGTCCCACCCCCCACAGTGACCTTGGGGTCAAGGTCACAGACTTAGAAATTTTATGTTTGGTTAAAGTTTTACGTCAAAGTTTCTAAGAGATTGTATCTTCTGAACCCTTTGATAGATTTAGTTGATACTTACACTAAAGTTACATACTGGTCTAAAGATTTCATTGATGCATGTCCCCCCCCCCCCACAGTGACCTTGAGGTCAAGGTCACAGACTTAGAAATTTTACATTTGCTTGAAGTTTTATGACAGAGTTTATAGATCCCTGTATGTCCTAAACTCAAAGACAAATCCAATTGATACTTGCATCGATCTTGCATACCAGTCCAAATATTTCATTGATGTATTCCCAACACTGCTGCTTCAGTAACATTGATGCCCCACCCCTTCAGCAACTTTGATGCCCTCCATCCCTTGGTCCATATAGAAATTTTATCTTTGGTTTAGCTTTTACAAGCACATTTATAGATTCTTATAGCTTCCATATTACATACATTTAAGGACTATACAAAATGGCTGACAACCTGTATTGAAAATTTGACAAGTGTGAAGATGAAAATTGTTTTAAAAAGAAATTATGACTAATATGAATTTTTTGGTGATTAATTCCATGAAAGCATAATATTTTGGCTTTATGTAGCTCTTTTGCTACTAACATTTAGTTTTCAAAAGGCAAAAACAATAAGGATGAAAATTGTCAAATTTCAAACGTCACTGCAGAGCTGTCATTTCATCCAATGTTTCTTTTTAGCACAAATCAGTCCTTTGTATAATCTCTCCTAACAAAACCTACCAATGATTTTCAAAAATTCTTTCCCATTAAAAAATTGACCAAATTTTCATCTTGCCACCTCCATGCACTTGAAGTTGAAGAAACATGGCTGCTCTTGAGCACATGGTGAAAACATGTAAACAAAAAAGAAAGTAGTTCCTTCTATTTACTGTGGTCTGAATTAGTCATAACCTTTTGAGACTTTGTTTGAATTGAGGTTTAATGCCCCATCCGCACTATTGAGGTTATTTTGGCGATGATGCTTCCAATTTTGTGGGAGTTTACCCGACATTTGAGATGAAATGACATCTCAAGCCCTGCCACCCAATGAAACCAAAATGTTCTATTTATTGGAGGGTTTGACTTACACCACTTTGCCTGTGCAGGCTTTGTTCTTCTAAGTGGTATACCAGTACTCGTACAATGTGTGGTCAGCATCAGCTCTGCGTGGAAGCACCATGCAGCCTGATGTATTACTCACAGCCCCAATTGCCTGGGCCCCAACCTCTGGAGAGTAAAAAATGTACTGTTTTCATTCTTTACCTATTGTGTACAAAATGGAATCTTCCACTTCTCAGGCACGGTAGAGGGTAGATTTTTTTCCTCTATGAAACAAGTGCCTGTGACCCACTTTATATAATAGTGCAAGTCTATTTTTTAAAATTTAGGAATGCCAGGTTGTGTTTCTCTTCCAAATGTATTAAAAAATGGTTGAACTTTATGCAAACAGTGTAGGCCCTGATCAGATGCTGCATTATGCTCTCCTTCTTTTATGTGATGTGAATTTCCACACTGTTACTGACTTTATCCTGCGGATCAAAAACAAACTTTCATGGAGACTGACTGTGAAATTTTTTCTCCTCTCATTCTGTCAATTCATCCGATTCAAGAAGGGCAGTTGCCATTTTCTTACATAAAATTACTTTGCACTGATTAACAGCTTATGTACAAGCCAGCTCAGAAACAGTTAACATCCCCAATCCGAAGGAATTAGGATGTTGCCTCTGGTGCAAGAAACCCCCATCCCTGGTTTGATCCCCAAAAGCGGTAATTTTCGTGTCCGATCATGCTCCATTGGCATCATTAGCAGGGATGATGCCACATAGTGCACTGTCCTTCGGATCGGAATGTTAACTGGAAGCCCTCTATGCAAGACCCCCCATGCAGGTTAAAAAATCCCTACTGTAATTAGTAATTACATGACCGTGTACGCTTTCATCCTGCAATCCTGGAGTGTATGTAATGTACACCTGCAAATCTGCTGCGAGTAATGGTCAAAGATGACAGACCGATCACATTATCCGTAGAAAAATAACAGTTTACCATGACACAATGCAACCACCATACATAAAAATAAATTTCCTTGTTCAAGAACCGTGGCTAATTTTCAAAGGAAGTTTTCCAGAAACAGTTAAAATAAAGAAATACTCTGGTCTGCAAAATATATCGATAAATGCTGTTTTTATCTGTTTTAATGTTGCTTTTCATTTTCATAAAATTTGTCACGTGACAACAAATCTTCAGTTTCTGTTTACACTGCTAAAATACGCGGTTTCCATCTTCATTTCCAAAACCCATAGTGTGTGACATGGCTACAGGTGTGGAATTCGAAAAACTAAAATGATATCCCTATTACCGCAAAACTGATTTCATGATCAATGCCAAAAACACTTACAAGTACGAGAAACCGTAAATGCTTCTGTCTGCTACATGTGTATTTTTTTCGCCATTTATATTCTGCTGGATCCCGGGTGCTTGATTCGACCCGTTTTATGACAATGACGTTTTCTAGTACCGAAAACCAGCCCGAGAGAAAGCGGATACAACCGAATTACCATTTAATGGAAGTTACATACGCAAAAAAGTAAAACATAAAACTAGTCATAATGCCGAAAAAGGTGGTCGTAAATCATTTTGCTATAACAGAACTTAAAGAGCTATATTAAATTGTAATTATCGTATGATATTCATCAAGTTTTATCCCGTTTTTTAATACATGCGCAATAACACAAATCAGCTGAAACAGTGATGAGGTCGTCAGGAAAGTGACAGAGAAACTCTATTGTAAACAAACCGAAGTCAATATTTTGAAAGACGTTTAAAACACCTGAAGTAAAATGACATGAAGATCAGATTGATGATTCTGCAAAGCCATTGATTAAGCAATTGCAAGATGTAACTGTGATCATCCGATCTCGAGTGACAGGGAAATACTTGGGGTTTGAATTTCACTAAATGCAGGGTAAGAATTTTGTTGAAATCCAAGATGGCGATGAAATTTACCATGTGGCATCCGGTGAAATTTTCACAAAAGTGCTTAAAAATTCAGAAAGTAAGAAAATTATGCCTGGTCTTTGCTACTTGAGAGTACAAAACAACTGAAAATGATAATATTTTAAGGGTGAGGGCTCCTGCCTTGTCGGTATCCTTGTTTGAAAATTTAGGGGATTTTGCTTCATTTTGGACAATAAATCTTCGTCTAGTGGTCTTATAAGACCATTATTTGGTCTTAAACTGAAGTTCTTGAATTTGCTTTACATAATGTATTTGCTTTTTGAACTTATATTGCAACCCACAGTGCTGGGTAACAATTTGGAAAATCTTAGTTTATTTTGCATTGCAGTCTAGATGTGTGGTTACTATATACCTTAAAGGCATTTATTCTTGATTATTGAGGACTATCATTTCATTACATAATATTATGTAGCCCTCAGTGCTCACAGGAGAGAAGTCCTCTGTCTTCAACAGGTAAGGGGCCGCCTTGGGGAAAATCAATAAATTACTTACTGTTGACTGGTGTACATTATTGATTTTCCCCTTAAGTGTCCCAGTCAGGGGATTCAACAAGAGCTACTAATCACCCTATTAAGGGCCGCCTTTGATCTGCTATAGTCAGTATATCACAGGGGGTAATAAAACAATTATGGACACACGGTGTGTTTTACTGTTACAGAATAAATGCCTTTAAGCTCTAAAGATATATTAGAGGGTTGCGCTGGCCAGGGGTATACGTGACCCACTGGTCGTTTTCTCTAGTTTATATTCAAATACAAAAACTCCAGTGCAAACTAACACAATTTCATGTTATCAGAAAATTAGTGTTAGAAGCTTCTATCGTGAAATGATTAAACTACTTGCCTAATAAACCAAGTTTCATGGGTTCAGTTCCAAGCTTCTCCACACTTGAGGCGTTTTTGATGCCGAGACTCCACATCCTTTGAACACAGTGACTGAATTTAAGAAAAATTTTACAAAATCTTCACCTAAGTTCTTAAATGGTTCTGCTACATTGAAAAAATAGCACATAGACAAAAATAAAAACATCATCAAAAGATAATACAACTTGACTCAGGTGAGCGAATTAGGTCCATCATGGACCTCTTGTTTATTTTTCTATGAACATTTTTAAAGTTACTATGCAGAAATGTTCATCTTCATTAGATGATGTGTTGCACACAAGACCCAGCTCAATACCTCCAATGTCAAGGTTATACTTAGCAGTCAAAAACGGGGGAGACATCTGTGTTTTTGTAGAAAAACAAATTCTAGTTGCTTCCAATTTTGTGGGACTTTTACCTGTCATTGAGATGAAATGACATCTCAAGCCCTGTCCCCCAATGAAACCAATAGGGTTTATAAGCATGGCGGTCCAACCACAAAAGAATGTTTCCGACCCTGGCAGGTAACTAACCGGGGGACTCCTGATCACCAGTCAGACGCACATCCGAATGAGCTACCAAGGCTGGCAATGGTGGGTTGATTGTCTGGGAAAATAGAATGGTCCTGAACAGGGACTTCCACCCTTAAATTCCTGTATTTAAAGCTCCTGATCGGATGCCATATTCTGCAATATATGATCCCTTTGTGGCTTGCAAATATAGATTGGGCTGTATGATGCTTCCATGCAGAGCTGAAACCGATAACATGTGAGTACTGGATATAAAACGACTTAGGAGGTGGTCTACGCCAGCACAGGCAAAGTAGTGTGAGTTGTTCATGCATATAAACCCTACTGGTTTCATTGGGTGTCAGGGCTTGAGATGTCATTTCCTTTCAATGTCTGGTAAAAGTCCCACAAAATTGGAAGCAACATCTCCAAAATGACCTTGATGCAAAATGGGTTAAAACAGATCTCCACACACACTTGCACAGGTGTTATGCTTTATAAACTTTTTTTATTTATGATCCTTTCTTAGAAATATATCAAATATCTCCCTGGGAATCAATTCCAAATGTATATTTCACTTAATTTCTTGATGTTTTATTTGACCCCTTGATTTGAAAACAACCTGACAGTTGTTGTTTTCATATGTTCATTTCTGACAGGTTCCCATCAATAAATCTAGTTATGATCTATTAGAAAAAATACACAGGGTGGCTCAGCTTACATCTAATGCAAAATCTCCTCTGGAATTTTTATTAGGTTAATGAGACTTTACAGTTTTAAATAAAAGCCTCAGACAAACAAACAAACCTGTTTTCTCTGGATTTTACAGAGTTTTCTTGTATGTTAAAGTGCATCCCTTTCATATTTCCAAAATGTTTATTTTTTTTTTTTTTATGAAAATTTATGATATTTTTCTTATCTATACTCCAAAACAGGCCTCCATGGCCTAGTGGATCATTAGGTCTCTCACCGCTGTGGGTTCGAGCCTGGCTCTGGTCACATGTGAGACGCCAAGTTCTGCAACGGAAGGTCAGGTGGTTTTTCTCCGGGTACTCCTGTTTTGGCCTACCTCTGATTAACGATCGGCTCGATATATTAAAATATGAAAGGGCCGTAAAACCAAAACCCCCAAAAAATGAAAAAAAAAAATTCTATACTGCAAACAAAGGTTGTGAGTGCTCATTAGAACCAGCTCATTAAGGTGGTTCTTACGAGTACCCCCAACCTATATCTTGGAGCAGAAATAAGAAAAATAATATATACCCCTGTTAACCCCAGCTTTCTCTATATAAATTAGGGTTTAGAGGGGTACTCATTACGTACTTGTTATTTTGAAGTGTTTTTTCCCCCATATGCCTTGTATTTTACTTGACACAACCAGCTTAGCTTAAAATCCAAAATTGAGGACTTGCTGTCATTCTCCTAAAATGAACAAATTTGTTTCATGATCCAGGGCAAACAGTGCAGACCCTGATCAATCTGATCGGAGTTTGCAATGTTTGCTTAGGCCTGTCTGTACTAATACTTAGGATGGTTACAGTACTAGAATTTCCTTGTAAACCTCACAGTCAACACCATTAAAGTCATACTAAGCTGGTCAAGGGAGAGAATGAACTTAACCCTTATCTTGCTGAATATTCATTTAAGCCACACCCATTTCTGTCTGTCAACCAATCAAATTACTTGATGTAATTTATTGCTACAAATTCATAAACTAAATGCCAAACAGTGTAGATCCTGATCAGGTGGCTTCTTCAGAAGCCACCTGATCTGGATCTACACTGTTTGCAAATATAGGGGTTGTCGTGAACAGCAAGATAAGGGTTAAAAAGATTTCAGTATGTATCTCTATGAAAGCCCGCAGGTATTAAACAGCAGATGATTCACATGTTATGTCAAGCCCTACTGTCTCTGTAAAGAAATAAAAAAAACAAGAGGCCCATGGGCCACTATGCTCACCAGAGTTCAGGTGGGCACTGCCCACTGGCAGCCATGTATGGTTTCAATTTATTGATTATAAAGTCTCCCAAACGAACCCCCATTCCATGTGGACTCTGTATCTGAATATTAGGCCTTTTATGAAGTGGAGGGGTGGGACATGGATCCAACAGAGCCTAGGTTGGTATCACTGAATGCATCTTATCATAAGGAACAAGAATATACATGTTTTTGTTTGTTTGTTTGATTTGAGGTTTAACGTCCCCGTCAACACTGTAAAGGTCATTTTGGAGACATTGCTTCCAATTTTGTGGGACTTTTACCCGACATTATGATGACATGACATCTCAAGCCCTGTCGCCCAATGAAACCAATAGGGTTTATTAGCATGGACGGTCCGCAGAATATACATGTATATATGGTTTAGGGATGGGGATGTGTACAGTCCCGGAGATATAAGGCCTTTTAAGCTGTGGAGGGGTAGGAGCATAATTACAAGGAACAAGAATATATATGATTATGAGGTGTGGATCTTAATGGTGTCTGAGATATATGGGTGGGCCATGGCAACGACTCATTGCCCTAGCACAAATACACCCAAGGTTGATGTGACTGAATAAGTGTAATCAAAAGGAACACAAATATACATGCCCTAGGGGTGGGGATCTGAACAGTTTCAGAGATGTATGGCATTTTATTTATTTATTCAAAATTTTATGACATATACATACATCTGTACTACAAATATACATAAAAATGTCAAAGGATTGGATGTAGGCACAGCCTATATTTATCCTCTCCTTTATTGGTGTTGTAGACATATACATATATGTTAATTATATTGATTGAACTATTGAATGTAATACAAAAATAATGTAGAATGACACTTATTCGAGAAGAAGAAGAAGAAGAAGAAGAAGAAGAAGAGAAGAAGAAGAGATAGAGCATGATTACTCCGACATACATCAACATTTGCCGTGTTGATTCAAATGTGATGACATCACCGCAAATGCCTTAATATATGCGTTGCATATTAAGTGGATTATTTAGTTAGTGATTAAGTGTTTGAAAGATTTGTACATTTGACGATCCTAGCATTTAGATATTTAAATATTGAAACGTTGAAACCTGTATACGTTGGTATTTAATTAGACCTAATGTTTAGTTTGTTTATTTTAGCTTTCATTTATCATAAAATTTAGATATTTAAACATAGAAACGTTAAAATCTATACATATTGATATTTAATCACCCCAAATGTTTAACAACCACTACTGAGTAAAGTCACACTAAGAGGCTGTGCTTGCAGTGGGCACCGTTGGGGAAGTTAGCACGTGAGACGTGATAATAGTGCAGGCAAGGGCGCTTACTCTGACCAACACTGACACGTTGCGAAAACAATAACAGAACTTGATGTGGATGCAGAAATTGTTATTTTATTTTACAATTGTTGCTCAGCAATGACAAGAGGAAGCGTAAGTGTTCTAGTCATTTGCTACAAAGACCCGTTCAGTGTGTCACCAGATTCGGCAGAAAAGAATCCCGGGCCTCCGACTTACCGAAACGAAATGAAAGTCCGGGGCAGGGACCTTGACTGCAGTATCAGCAAGACCATGCTAATTTTCCATTATGCCTTACTTATGAGGGTGAGCCTATTCTACGAAATATCAATTGATCAATTGGTACTTTTTTTTTTTTTTTATTAGTGTAGAAAGTAAATAAGAGTCGACATACAATAAAGGGCCCGAGGCTAAGGAGCAATTGGAAATATTAACCCTTATCTTGCTGAACAGTCATTTAAGACACACCCAATTCCGTCCATCGACCAATCAAACCACTTGATGCAATTTATTGCTACAAATTCATAAACTAGATGCCAAACAGTGTAGATCATGATCAGTTGGCTTCTTCAGAGGCCATCTGATCTGGATCCACACTGTTTGCATAGATAGGGGTTGTCGTGAACAGCAAGACATGGCATTTTATGAAGTGGAGGGTTGGGGCATGGCTTCAGCGCACCCTGGGAGACCCCTAGGTTGGTATCACTAAATGCGTCTTATCAAAAGGAACAAGAGTATATATGGTTTAGGGATGGGAATCTACATGGTTTCTGAGATATTGGGCCTTTCACAAAGTGGAGGGGGTGGGGCATGGCCCGGGCATATCCCAGGGGTCACCCAAGTTGGTGTCGCTGAATGCGTCTTATCATAAGGAACAAGAATATATATGTTTTGGGTTGGGGATCTGAATGGTTTCTGACATATATCGCCTTTTATGAAGTGGAGGGGTGGGGCATGGCCTGGGCACATCCCAGGGGACCCCTAGGTTGGTGTCACTGAATGCGTCTCATCATAAGAAACAAGAATGTATATGGTGTTCGGGTGGGGATCTGAATGGTTTCTGAGATATTTCGCCTTTTATGAAGTGGAGGGTAGGGGCATGGCCCCGACACTCTGGGAGACCGCTAGGTTGGTATCACTGAATGCCTCTTATCATAAGGAACAAGGAAATATATGGTTATGGAGTGGGGATCTAAACTATTTCTGGGATATTGGGCTTTTATGAAGTGGAGGGTGTGGGGCATGGCCTGGGCACATCCAAGGGGACCCCCAGGTTGGTGCCACTGAATGCGTCTTATCATAAGAAACAAGAATATATATGGCTCTGGGGTGGGGATCTGAAAGGTTTTTGAAATATATCGCCTTATATAAAGTTGAGGGGTGGGGTATGGCCCGGCGCTTCCCGGGTGACCCCTAGGTTGAAATCACTGATGGCAACTTATCGTAAGGTACAAGAATATATATGGATTAGGGGTGGGGATCTGAATGGTTTCTGAGATATTGTGCCTTTTATGGGGTGGAGGGGGTGGGGCCAGGCCCAGGCCCAGGCACATCCCACAGGACCCCCAGGTTGGTGTCACTGAATGCGTCTTATCATAAGAAACAAGAATATATATGGTTTTGGGGTGGGGATCTGGATGGTTTCTGAGATATATTGCCTTTTATGAAGTGGAGGGATTGGGCATGGCCCCGGCGCACTCTGGGAGACCCCTAGGCTGGTATCACTGAATGCGTCTTATCATAAGGAACGAGAATATATTATGGTTTAGGGGTGGGGATCTCAATGGTTTCTGAGATATTGGGTCTTTACAAAGTGGAGGGGGTGGGGGCATGGCCTGGGCACATCTCAGGGGACCCCCAGGTTGGTGTCACTGAATGCATCTTAACATACGAAAAAAGAATATATATAATTTAGGGGTGGGGATCTGAATGGTTTCTGAGATATATGGCCTTTTATGTGCTGGAGGGGGTTGGGCATGGCCCCGGCACACCCTGAGGGACCCCCAGGTTGGCACAAAAGCATGTGGCTAAAAGAAGTTCACTCAAGGAATATTTCTATAAAAGTTTTGTTAAAATATCTGCAAAGGTTTTTTTTCTATTTTCCCCATTATAAGTCTATGGAAACTATGCCATAGCAACCAAACTAATGAGCCAATTTTCATTTAAAACACAAACTTTCAATCCCCACTGCTAGTTCTGGTTGACATTTTAACCTTTACCACTCTGTCTAAGCTAAAGCAGCAGACGACAAATTGTTGATGTTTTTCTTATTTTTTTCCAGAAAACAGGACTTCACATTTCATGCAAGTTGTCTCCTATGGAGACAATTTGCATGGGATGCCAAATCCTGTTTTCTGGGAAAATTAGAAAAAAATATTTTCAGCATTTCGTCTGCTGTGGAAAAAAAAATACCCGGCATGAGTTACAGGTAAACAACAACTTGTGTCAATCAACCCATACTATGCATTGCAGAAAGATTTAGCAAATCGATCGATCCTAGCGCAAACTTGACATGTCAAATTTTGACTTGAGCCGTGTGTGAATGAGGGTATTTTTGGACGGAAATTTACAACAGTCATTAAAGTCTGTTACATAAATGCGACGAGAGCGATAAATAGGAATGCTCAGCGGTTTACGGTCGGTTTCAGATTATGCCGCTCAATCTATTTCTCCAAGCCCCGACGGGCGGGGCCTTAGTATATGAAGTTTAAATCTGAAAATGATTATGGCGATGAATGTGTCAATTTATGTTTTATCAGCTATCGCCAGCTTTAAAGCCACGGACAGAAACCACAAAAGCTCTTTGTTGATATACACGAGCATCAAAAGCTCTGACAAGATCGGCATTGTGCGCAGGCTATAATCAGACATGGACCTTTCAAGCACTAACAACTTTATGGGTCGATTGTTTGTCAATCGACCCAAAGTTACTAGGCATAAAAACGCTTCAGTGCTGAAGTCCATGTGACTATCACTGGTTTGCATGAAACCCATATAACTTATATATAGAAAATAGTAGCGTTAATTTTATCGCAGTAGGTTATCTATAGAATCTGGACAGGAACCATGGGTCGGGCTTGACAAATGTCGTAGACCCAACTCAGACGCCACAGAACACGACGTCTTATCAGGGTCTGGACTCTTTGCTTACAGAACAGGAATTAAGGATCAGACGACGCAAAACGCTGCGTCTGATCAAGGTCTACACATTTTGCTAAAAAAAACTTGAATTTAAGCGTTAAACATAACCTTTTATGTCCAGGACTATTTTCCCAGCCTTCACTCGGAGTCAATCGACCCACCGATATTCAATGCCTTGATTTTTCATCAGCATGTTGATGAAATACCATTCCGAAAAGTTTTGAGATTAGTTTTGGCGTACACTGTTGCCACGCATCCGGCTGAAAGAGCCATACAAACCGAAGTTGAAAATCTTAGCAAGTGTTCTAATGACTCTCTCTCTCTCTCTCTCTCTCTCTCTCTCTCTCTCTCTCTCTCTCTCTCTCTCTCTCTCAGTCGATGGCTTTGTCACAGTCTTCTGTCGAGACAAGACAATCGACGAATGAGCACTCTGTATCTTGCTAAAAGAGTGAGTGAATGTTTGAGTTTAACATCTCACCAACAGCTAAGGTCATACGGCGACGGGGCCTCGGTTTAAAGACTCATCCGAAAGTCTGGAGAAGCCCCGGGATCGATCCTGCGACCCCTGGTTTACAAGGCGAGTAGCATAACCACTGTACCACGGAGGCTTCTGTCTTGCTATTAAGGAGACAGCATGTATGACGGATAGCATAGTCATGGCATTGAGCGTAGAGGAAAATCAGATTCTCCGTCACTGACAAAACCATAAGTACGAGCGTAGTCCTAACTCCATTGTTAGCTTCAGGTACCTTAACTAGAAGTATGGCGAACTAGTTCACACTCACATTCTGACCATTTCATGGAAGACGAAGACTAGGCGGCTCTCTTGAATTCCCACATTCTGTTATTGTTAGGAGCAAATGTGAGGCAATTTTCTGCCTTGGTTAAACTGCAAAGTAGTTTCACAGTTTCATTGACCATTTCGAGATCTTAACATGATAATCTTTATGACCTATGTTTCATCTTGCAACAACATATCAATCATGGTTATACGTTATACTTCAGAATCCTGGTCAGTTGCTTAAATTGGTTTCTGATATTTTGTTAACAAATCACAGGCCTAGTTTACATATAGCGGGTGTTTCAATCTATCCGTCGTACCCATGAGCCCATATAAAAGTGTCTTTTAGGCCTCTACACGGGCACAAGCGCGGAATATTTCTTTAAATCACAACTCGTTAGGCATCTGCTATCAGTGATGGCATCTAAAATGGTCCCAGAAGATCTCGTTGACATTTAAGGTCCACATGGAGTTCAGTGGGGACACCCGTTGCTCCTTAATTGAAGCGTCAATGGGGAATTCATACAGCATGACGTATACTGAATTTTGCAACTTTTTGCAAGAGGTGTAAGTTTCAGGCTCTGAGAGTTTCTTTCCTGGATTTGGAAAACGAGTACACAGAACTTACAGAACGTAACTACATGTATCACAAAGTTGTGAGTCTTGTGGGAGCACTGACTCATTGAGAATTAATATCAAAGTAACGAAGGGTACCTCGCCAAGGTAGGTCTTTAATATATGTACTTAAAACCAGATACAAGATATGCAAAAATCTCTCTCAGGATTATACGTAAGCGGTTAACCAGTGCGCCAAAAACTGGCAACTGCTCTTCTTGAATCATCGGAATGGAGAGAATGACCGTAGGAAAGATTCCATGATCAATCTCAACGGCACCGACAGGTATCGAACCCGCGTCGTCCTGATCGCCAGTCAGACGCGCATCCGACTTAGCTACCGAAGCCGGACGTTAAGTGTTGGCTACTCGATCATGAGTGTAACTTTACCGAATTCAGTGCGACAGATGTGCATTCGTATGTGTTGCTCCGAATTCAGTGCGACAGATGTGCATTCGTATGTGTTGCTAGACACAAAAATTATGAAAAGCAAAATAGATGGGAAGCCTAAATGAGAACGTGTGAGCTAAAATATCTATATGGACCAAATCCCGCTAAAATGCATGCCACATTTTTAACCGTTACCTCTTGGATATTTTTGTTCTGCTTTTACGGACCTTTAAAAATCATTTCACATATCGGGGCGATCCTTAATCAGAGTCGGGCGAAAACTGGAGTACTCGGAGAAAAGACACCTGACCTTCCGTTGCAGAACTTGGCGTTTCACATGTGATCCGAGTGGGGCTCGAATCACAGCGGTTAGAGACCCAAAGATTAAGAGTCAGCGCCCTTACCCATCAAGCCAGGAAGGCCCGGTTAATCACTTGGGCATAGTGTTTGTTTGATTTGAGGTTTAACGTCCCCGTCAACACTGTAAAGGTCATTTGGAGACGTTGCTTCCGATGTTGTGGGACTTTTACCCGACATTGAGATGAAATGACAAATCACGCCCTACTGCCCATAAAAACCGTTAGGGTTTAAGGAGAGGTCCGACTCGCATCACTTTTCCTGGGCAGGCTAAGACCTTAACTGTTTACCAGCACTCAATTCGGTCGGTTACAGCTCTGCGCGGAAGCATCATGCAGCCCAATCTATTTCTCCAGGCCCCGATAGTGTCATTGTTTATATCTGCTATCCAGCACAATCTGAAGATGTACCTCTGTTTACCGCAGTCATAATAGCATACTGAAGGTTGTCTTTAACCGCAGCTCGAAGTTCGCTTGTGTGAAGAAGTTTTTTGATGTACTGAAAACACAATTCCACAGGGTTTAATGTGCGCGCGAAAACAGGCGTGAACACGTATTCAGTTCCTGCTTCCTCCAACATTACAACCATAATCTGTCCGACTCGGAACAGTCCCACAATATTTGAAACTACGTCTCAAAAATGACCTACACAGTGTTGAAGGGGACTTTAAACCTCTAAACAATCAAAAAAGGTGTATAGCACAGTTGTCTTTTCTAACCAGTTCCTCTGGATTTAAACACATATTTCCATTATTGTCATATGAATGCACGGCCTCGTGAAAAAAAAATCAAAAACCGTATCTATATTGCTGGCCCCACCCACAATATTTGCGGTGTTGGGGTGGTACCGGGCTTAATGAAATAGATGGGCTGCATGATGCTTCCACGCAGAGCTAAAACCGACCGCAAACGAGTACTCGAACAGCTAAGAGGATCTTAGCCTGTCAAGACAAAGTGATGCGTGTTGGACCGTCCATGCATGTACACCCTCTTAGTTTCATTGGGTGGCAGGCCTTGAGATGTCATTCCATCTCAATGTCGAGGTAAAAGTCACTCAAAATTGGAAGCAACGTCTCAGAATGACCTACATTTGCGTATGAAATACCGTATACTCCAACAAGCAAACTGAGTTTTCTGCCCGCGGAGAAATTCAACGGCTAATTCCCCCTTTGTCCATAATACATGGTGACAACAAGCGACAGTTCGCACCGCCCATCGGGGCTTGGAGAAAAAAATGGGCTGTGTGATGTTGTCACGCAGAGGTTAAACTGACCACACATGAGTACTGGTAAACCGCTTAGAAGGCTGAGCCTGCCCAGGCCAGACCGCCCAATGCATGTAAGCCTTAGGTTTCATTGGGCGACAGGGCTTGAGTTGTCATTTCATCTTAGTGTCGGGTAAAAGTCTCACATAATTGGAAGCAACGTCCCCAAAATGACATTTGTGTTGACGGGGACGTTAAACCTCAAATCAATCAATCAACAAGCTGGAGGTTCGTCAAAATAAGGGCCGATGCTGTGGAGACACGTCTATGAAAATCTTGCGTGAAACCGAAACGGACTATAGACAATCATCGGTAACGCTCTTGCACAAAACTACTTCTGATTGGTTATTATGCTTGAACAGTATGACGCAGTTATAAACAATCTGTGATTACGCGAGCCCAATAGATTGACACTTGTACGGCTGTTTTGCTAGATCTTTTTGCAGTCGATAATAATATGCCAATCACGACAATTGTTGTCTGCTTTGTCATTTGTTACAAACAGTGTGGACCCAGATCAGACTGCTCCTGTAGGAGCAGTCTGATCTGGGTCCACATTGTTTGCTTCAAAAGTTTGCAAAAAGATTAAGCAGACGACATTTTCAGATGTTGTTTTTTTCCGCATCTTAAGGGTTAAGTTATTGCATTATCTGGAACCTAACTTCTGTTTGCTGAGAAAAATACATGCACTGTTGTTTTTACTTGAAAGTTAATGAAAATGTACCAAAAACATGTCAGTTTGACCTCTTGTAAATTTCTGACAGATGTGTAACAGTCCTGTGAAAGAGGTTATCTGCCATTCACATAGATTTCCTAGAAAAAAATATACAATTCAAATCCAGAAAAACTAATGTGAATTGGCATATTTTGAAATTGCTTTTGCAGCCAGGTAATAAAGAGTTATACCTACCTCATCTTTTGTTCTTTTCATAACATTTTCACATACACCACAGCCTGTATATATCACTAATAGTGGTAACACTGGCTTCCATGGCCTAGTGGATAAGAGCACTGACTCTTAATCATATGGTCTCGTTCGAGCCTGGCTTGGGTCACATGTGAGACCCCAAGTTCTGCAATGGAAAGTCAGGTGGTTTTTCTCTGGGTACTCCGGTTTTCGCCCACCTGATTAATGATCGGCTCAATATGAGTGGAATAATCTTGAAAGGGCCGTAAAACCAAAACTTAAAAAAAAAGAGAAAAACACTTATGTTGGCATCCCTGACTGTGTTTGGGTTTAACAGCACATCAACCACTGCTGTCTCCCAGAGAAAGGGAGAAAAGAAAAAGAGACAGTAAAGGAGATGAAATGAGGGACAGGGGCGAAAAATGGATGGAAGTGTATTTGTTTGATTTGGGGTTTAACATCCCCGTCAACACTGTTTAGGTCATTTTGGAGATGTTGCTTCCAATTTTGTGGGACCTTTACCCAACATTGAAATGAAATGACATCTCAAGCCCTGTCGCCCAATGAAACCAATAGGGTTTATAAACATGGGCGGTCCGACTAGCACCTCTTTGCCTGGGCAGGCTTAGATTCTCTATCTCGCGTGCGGTCGGTTTCAGCTCTGCATGGAAGCATCATGCAGCCCATCTATTTCTTCCGGCCCCGGTGGGCGGGGACCGAATGGAAGTGTAGAAACTGAAGAAGTAAAAACATGCTGCATGGACAGCAGGCCTTGCCAAACTGTAAGCTAATGTCAGTTGGATGCTAGATACCCAACACATTTGCCTCACTGCTATCCCCCCCCCCCTCCCCCCCCTCCGACCCCACCCCCTCCCACAAAAAAAGGAAAATATACTTTTAAATACATTTTTAAAGGTCTTCTAGAGAGTAAAAACACAAGATTTCAAAGTCTGTAATGGGTGTGGCCAAGAGCTCAAGCTCCTTGGTGTGTAATCAAAAGCCTTATTTTTGCTGAAAAAAAAATGAAAACAAAAATAGATAGCCATCCATCTGCTCTTGATTTTTCTAGAGTGCTTGAAGGGTTAATTAGGTTGACTAGCCTGTTAAACACCAACAAGCCAATCAGCCAAACATACCGGGTAATTATAACATACTGTAAAAATCCTAAACATTAACCCTTTACCACTCAGATATGTGTTTGGGTAATTATAACATACTGTAAAAATCCTAAACATTAACCCTTTACCACTCAGATATGTGTTTTTACGTGTCTGCAACCCCCCCCCCCCCCTCATTTAAAGCCCCAGAAGCACCTAAAATCTGCATTTCTACCCCTGGATAGTTATGTTTGCTTAAGGATTTGTTGGGCAAAAAAGTGACCTGTTTTTTCGTGCGCCTCCCCACTAAAACTATTCGCGGGGGGGGGGGGGGGGGGGGGGGGATTGAAGGGGGGGGCAATGCCCCCCCTGGCATCCTGAAAAATTTTAGGTGTATGGCCCAACCGGCCGCTAAAATTTATATGTGAGGTGTCTGGGGTCAAGAATGCCTGAAAATTGATGCTGATAAAACATGCTGCAAACAGTAAAAATGGCCAGTGCCAAACACCTTAATTGTTGCCTTGACAGCTGTGTGAAGATTAAAATGTGGTCAAAAATTCATGTGAAAACACACTTTTTGCCAACTTTGAGATGCCCCCTCTTTACCATGACAACAATGATCAAGTCATGAAAGGTTGCATCTGACCAATAATAATGTTTTATACCGCACTTCACGATAACAAAGCCGTGAAATGAAGACCCCCCTAAACCCCACTTTCTATAGAGAAAATTGGGGTTTACGGGGGTATTCATTATTTTTCTTATTTCTGCTCTAAGACATAGGTTGTTGGTACGATCACCCGCAACCTATGTTTGAAGTAAAAATAACAAAAATATCACTGATTTTCATCAGAAAAGTAGCCATTTTGGAGCCATTTTGGAGATGTGAACAACTGCACTATGTTGCACGGGTGTGTTATCGTAATGATCAGGCATTCTAGTAACCTAATAAAGGGGGTCGAATAACTGCACGCTATAATCGGTAGTGACCTATAATACCTTCTACTGACCTATAATACGTCTAGTGACCGTTAATAGGCCGGACCTACTTTTCAGGTCACTAATTTACAAGTGTAAACAATAACATGCAACCTTTTATACATGGGAAAACAACGAAACTGCAAGTTAAAATCTTTGCAATATTTATTTGAACAGATTTTCAGAAATTTCAGCTAAATTCTTACCTTCTCGGCCTTTCCTGGTTTGAATGGCCCGTTGGAATAACTGCGCACTGCTACTGCAATTGAGTTTCAACCTCGAAAATAATTTCTAAAGCTAAAATAAACTACTTATTTGCAGATTTTCTTACAGAATGTAAAGCGCTGAGCAACTTTTATTCGAGCGTCCATGTTGTTTCCTGCGTCTTTGTGTCGTGGTGACGTCAGAAACTTTGCACTCGTTGACATCACGTTATACTAAGTGTGCACGCCATGGCACTGAATGTCGTTTAACATGCCACACTGTCTGCTGTCTTTTTTTGCTGAAATTTGCTAAATTATTGCAAAACCCCTTGATTTTTGAATTGCGGTATAAACTAAATACATGATTAGTGTCTTTAATAATAAAATATAATCAGTTCGCCGCGACAATTTTATAGGGGCTCGCTAAAGCTCGCCCCTATAAAATTGTCTAAGGCTCATCGATAATATTTTATTATTAAAGACACTAACCATGTATTTACTATTTTCATCATTTTATTGCAAGAAACAATATTTCAGATATAATTAATGCATTTTAGACTAAAATTCAGTATGTTCCCAGATTTCAGTTAATCCTTTACCACTCAGATACGTGTTTTTACATGTCTGCAACCCCCCCCCACCCCCTCATTTAAAGCCCCAGAAGCACCTAAAATCTGCATTTCTACCCCTGGATAGTTATGTTTGCTTTAGGATTTGTTGGGCAAAAAAGTGACCTGTTTTTTCGTGCGCCTCCCTACTAAAACTATTCTGGGGGGGGGGGATTGAAGGGGGGGGGGGAGGGGGGGGGGGCAATGCCCCCCTCGCATCCCGAAAAATTTTGGGTGTATTGCCCAACCGGCCGCTAAAATTTATATCTGAGGTGTCTGGGGTCAAAAATGCCTGAAAATTGATGCTGATAAAACATGCTGCAAACAGTGAAAATGGCCAGTGCCAAACACCTAAATTGTTGCCTTGACAGCTGTGTGAAGATTAAAATGTGGTCAAAAATTCATGTGAAAACACACTTTTTGCCAACTTTGAGATGCCCCCACTTTACCATGACAACAATGATCAAGTCATGAAAGGTTGCATTTGAAAGGCTACTGCCCAATGAACATTCATACCGAGTTTGGTGTAAAACAGACCATCCAATATGAAACAATGGCTAGTTGAAGTTGCTGTCAGGTGCAACACTTTAAAAATCAGTGAAATTCACAAAATCCCTGAGTGGTAAAGGGTAAATGAAGAAAATCCCAACTGACCAATAATAATGTTTTTTCATCATTTTATTGCAAGTAACAATATTTCAGATATAATTAATGCATTTTAGACTAAAATTCAGTATGTTCCCAGATTTCAGTTAACCGTTTACCACTCAGATACGTGTTTTTACATGTCTGCAACCCCCCCCCCCCTCATTTAAAGCCCCAGAAGCACCTAAAATCTGCATTCCTACCCCTGGATAGTTAATTTTGCTTTAGGATTTGTTGGGCAAAAAAGTGACCTGTTTTTTCGTGCACCTCCCCACTAAAACTATTCTGGCTACTGCCCAATGAACATTCATACCGAGTTTGGTGTAAAACAGATCATCCAATATGAAACAATGGCTAGTTGAAGTTGCTGTCAGGTGCAACACTGTAAAAATCAGAGAAATTCACAAAATCCCTGAGTGGTAAAGGGTTAAGACACCTTGAGGACTAGACTGGCTACCATCTTTTTTGTTTAATATCCATCTCTCTCTTTACATTATTTTATCCTGTTCCTCTTTAATCCAATTTCAAGTTACCTCTGGCTGAAACCTTTCTTTCTAGCCAAGGGACTGAAGTTAAACAAAAATCTATAAGCTATGCAAGCTTTATGTCCCTTCCAGAAAAAGAAAAAGAAAGAGAGAAGAAGTAAAGAAAGGGTCTGGAGCCAGACCACTTGAGGACTTGCTGTAATTCTCCTAAGATTTGTAACAAATTCATTTCACAATGAATGCAGCAAGGAGTCCTAAAATTGCAGACGGAATGACAAACAGTGTAGACCCTGTTCAGACTGCTCCTTCAGGAGCAGTCTGATCTGGGTCTGTACTGTTTGCTAAGGCTTGTGCTTGTGTGTCGCATTTCTTAGGATCATTTTGGTAACGCCGCTTTTATTGCAGGTATGATGATGGTTACCTGGAGGTGATGGCCCTGTACTCCTCATTCCATATTGCACAGCTGCAAGTTGGCATGGCCTCTCCACTGATCCTAGGACAGGCTAAAATGGTCAAGGTTTGTACTTTTTAGCTCGCCTGTACAAAGTACATGGAGAGCTATTGTTGTCACCTTGGATGGCGTGCGCATGTGGTTTGCGTGTGCGTTCCCGTCACACTGCGTTAAAGTTTTTCAAATGCTTATATCTCAACAGTCACTCATCACAGAGCACTCATATTTGGAACTTTAGTACCTGGGAGGGTCTTCTGATGTTCAAAGAGAACAGACCCCTGGGGTCATGCCCGGGGTGGGACTTGGGGTCCAAATCTAGAACACCTATGTAATACTGTGTTAAAATTTTTGCATAGCATTAATATTTACAACTTGGATACCTTGGAGTGTCTTCTGTAGTGGTCGGCCGATTAATCGAGTTCGTCGAGCATTGCTCGTTTTCTGACTTCCGAGTTGATGATCGGTACTTTTTTCCGTACTCGATTACTCGGTTCCGGCTTTTAACGGGATTTGGACGTTGCGGTTTGTTTTGGTCGTTTCGGTTTTATTACTGCAACTGCTTCCGGAAAATGGCTGCCTAAACGACGCTTTTCGATTTTCCGGGTGGAAAAAGTAGATCTATAGCGTGGAAACACTTCGGCTTCCACAAAAAGAGCGACGGTCCATTTTTACATACACTCCGGGTTTGCTGTATGAAGGCTTACACTGTAATTGTGTTTTTTGTCTGTTTGAAATTTGAGGTTTAACGTCCCTGTCATGTTGTCAACTTGACTCATACCCGACATTGAGATGACCTACCGATGGGGTTTGGCGATCGCAGTATTAGATAGATAGATAGATAGATAGTTAGATAGATAGATAGATAGATAGATAGATAGGGGAGCAAGCCATGATAGTTAGTGAAAGTGGGTAGTGTTTTTAATCTATAAAATACAGTGATAAATGCTTTGACTCATGAAATGAATGCCCTGGTAAACACTGCTTTACATAGTTATATTATATATACACTGCTTTATTCAGCCTCACGGGATAGGGGATCAATAAGGGTATGACCCCCTCAAGCACCCTTCACTACCCATACCATTTATCACATTCATTCCGCCTGATAATTTTATATTTGATCGATCATTGGTCACTTACATCTTCCGATGATCGATCATGAAAATTCTTCCGATTCCGACCACTAGTCTTCTGAGATTCCAAGACAACTTACCCCTGGGTTCATGCCTGGGAGTGGGGATTGGGTGGGGCTAGGGGTCAAAATCTAGGACAACTAATTTGTTGTATACCTTTCCCTTATGCTAACAAGTTTTAGACAGAATTGGTTATACATCAGCCAACCAAGTGACATTGGTTCAAGTGTAAATGGGTGAAGGTCATGGTGACCTATATTTCACGGTCCAGTGATTTTGGCTTTTATCTTGAAGACTATTTGTTGGAGAAATGTCATACCTGGGATATTAGTTCCATGTGACCCCATGGTTGACCTCAAAATATATCTAGGTCACTGTGACCTATATTTCATGGTGCAGTGATTTTGACTATTATCTTGAAAACTATTTGATGGAGTAATGTCATACCTGGATTATGAGTTCCATGTGACCCGATAATTGACTGCAAAATATATCTAGGTCAGTGTGACCTTTATTTCATGGCTCAGTGATTTTGCCTATTATCTCGAATACTTTTTGATGCAGAAATGTCATACCTGGATTATAAGTTCCATGTGACCACATAATTGACCCCAAAATATAACTCGGTCAGTGTGACCTATATTTCATGGTTCAGTGATTTTGTCTTTTATCTCGAATACTTTTTGATGGAGAAATGTCATACCTGGGTTATTAGTTCCATGTGACCCCATGATTGACCTTAAAATATAGCTAGGTAAGTGTGACCTATATTTCATGGTTCAGTGATTTTTCCTATTATCTTGAATATTATTTGATGGAGAAATGTCATACCTGGGTTATTAGTCCCATGTGACCCTATGCTTGACCTCAAAATATGTCTAGGTCACTGTGACCTATATTTCATGGTTCAGTGATTTTGTCTATTATCTTGAATACTATTTGATGAAGCAATGTTACACCTGGATCATTTATTCCATGTGACCTGATTATTGACCACAAAATAAATCCAGGTCATTGTGACCTGTATTTCATGGTTCAGTGATTTTCCCTATTATCTTTATTACTATTTGATGGAGAAATGTCATACCTGGGTTATTAGTTCCATGTGACCCGATGATTTACCTCAAAATATATCTAGGTCACTGTGACCTATATTTCATGGTTCATTGATTTGCCTATTATCTTGAATACTTTTTCATGTTGAAACATCATGCCTGGATTATTTATTCCATGTGACCCCATGACTGACCTCGAAATTATATCTTGGTCAGTGTGACCTAAATTTCATGATTCAGTGACTCTGCCAAATTGAATACTATTTTTTTTTTTTAGAAACTCCAGTCCTGAATTATAAGTTCCATGTGACCAGATGATTGACATAGAAATATATCTAGGTCTGTGTGACCTATTTTCATGGTTCATTGATTTTGCCTTATAATTCATACACATTGTGATTCTGAATCTGGCATATATGATCCATGTGACCTGATCATTGACCTCAAAATGTATCTAGGTGTGTGTGACCTATATTTCATGGTTCAGTAATTTTACCTTATATCTTGAAGGCGCGAAACAGGCGAGTTATGCTGTCTGGCGACAGCTCTTGTTTAACATTTTAGCAGCTTATTGTGTGATGTTTCACCCTGTCTAGAGGTGGACTTTTCCATTTCTGGTTTTGGACACATCCGTTGTTGCCAATAATGGTCTTAGAATCAAGAACAGAGTGGCAAACAGTGTAGATCCTGATGATTTATTTGTTTGAATTGGGGTTTAATGTCCCCGTCAACACTATAGGTCATTTTGGAGACGTTGCATCCAATTTTGTGGGACTTTTACCCAACATTGAGATGAAATGATATCCCAAGCCCTGCCGCCCAATGAAACCAATAGAGTTTATAAACATGGAAGATTCAAGAAGGGCAGTTGTTCTGGCAAAAGAATATGCATTGTAAAATGGTATGTAGTGTCACATAGAGCCAGTAAGATTATAATGAAACTTGTCATTTAGTACAAAAGCAGATGCAATAATTTCTTATTTTCAGATTTCAGATTTTTGTCTCCTGTAAAATTTTAAAATATCCTTATAAGATATTAGCCATTGCCAACTCGTAAATTTTGTGAAATTTCATGAAAATGTGTGATTTTTAGCTCACCTGAGCACGAAGTGCTCGAGGTGAGCTTTTGGGATCGGTCTTTGTCGGTCGTCCATCGTCCGTGCGTCCGTGCGTCCGTCGTCAACTTTTGCTTTAAACAACTTCTTCTCCAAAACTGCTGGACAGATTTTGATCTAATTTCACAGGAATGCTCCTTGGGTGATCCTCTACCAAAATTGCTCAAACTGTTCCGCTCGGGTGAACAAGATGGCCGCCAGAGCTAAAAATAGAAAAACCTTTAAACGACTTCTCCTGCTTAACCAGTGGATGGATTTTGAAATTATTTCACAGGAATGTTCCTTGGATGACCTTCTACCAAAATTGCTCAAACCGTTCCGCTCGGGTGAAAAAAATGGCCGCCAGAGCTAAAAATAGGAAAACCTTTAAAGGACTTCTTCTCCTTAACCAGTGGATGGATTTTGAAATTATTGCACAGGAATGTTCCTTGGGTGACCCTCTACCAAAATTGCTCAAACCATTCTGCTCAGGTGAACAAGATGGCCGCCAGAGCTAAAAATAGAAAAACCTTTAAACGACTTCTCCTGCTGAACCAGTGGATGGATTTTGAAATTATTCCACAGGAATGTTCCTTGGATGACCTTCTACCAAAATTGCTCAAACCGTTCCGCTCGGATGAACAAAATGGCCGCCAGAGCTAAAAATAGAAAAACCTTTAAAAGACTTCTTCTCCTTAACCAGTGGATGGATTTTGAAATTATTTTACAGGAATGTTCCTTTGGTGCCCCTCTACTAAAATTGCTCAAACCGTTCCGCTCGGGTGAACAAAATGGCCGCCAGAGCTAAAAATAGAAAAACCTTTAAAGGACTTATTCTCCTTAACCAGCGGATGGATTTCGAAATTATTCCACAGGAATGTTCCTTGGATGACCTTCTACCAAAATTGCTCAAACCGTTCCGCTCGGATGAACAAAATGGCCGCCGGAGCTAAAAATAGAAAAACCTTTAAAAGACTTCTTCTCCTTAACCAGTGGATGGATTTTGAAATTATTTTACAGGAATGTTCCTTTGGTGCCCCTCTACTAAAATTGCTCAAACCGTTCCGCTCGGGTGAACAAAATGGCCGCCAGAGCTAAAAATAGAAAAACCTTTAAAGGACTTATTCTCCTTAACCAGTGGATGGATTTCGAAATTACTTCACAGGAATGTTTCTTGGGTGACCCTCTACCAAAATTGCTCAAACCATTCCACTCTGGTGAACAAGATGGCCGCCAGAGCTAAAAATAGAAAAACCTTTAAACCACTTTTTCTCCTTAACTAGTGGATGGATTTTGATATAACTTCACAGGAATGTTCCTTGGGTGACCCTCTACCAAAATTGCTCAAACCGTTTTGCTCGGGTGAACAAGATGGCCGCCGGAGCTAAAAATAGATAAACCTTTAAACAACTTTTTCTCCTTAACCAGTGGATGGATTTCGAAATTATTTCTCTGGAATGTTCCTTGGGTGACCCTCTACCAAAATTGCTCAAACCGTTCCGCTCGGGTGAACAAGATGGCCGCCGGAGCTAAAAATAGAAAAACCTATAAACGACTTTTTCTCCTCAACCAGTGGATGGATTTTGAAATTATTTCACTGGAATGTTCCTTGGGTGACCCTCTACCAAAATTGCTCAAACTGTTCTGCTCGGGTGAACAAAATGGCCGCCAGAGCTAAAAGTAGAAAAACCTTTAAACGTTTTCGTCTCCTTAACCAGTGGATGGATTTTGAAATTATTTCTCTGGAATGTTCCTTGGGTGACCCTCTACCAAAATTGCTCAAACCGTTACGCTCGGGTGAACAAAATGGCCACCAGAGCTAAAAATAGAAAAAACCTTTAAACGACTTCTTCTCCTTAACCAGTGGATGGATTTTGAAATTATTTCACAGGAATGTTCCTTTGGTGAATCTCTACCAAAATTGCTTGTACCGTTCTGCTCGGGTGAACAAAATGGCCACCAGAGCTAAAAATAGAAAAACCTTTAAACCATTTCTTCTCCTTAACCAGTGGATGGATTTTGAAATTATTTCACAGGAATGTTCGTTTGGTGTCCCTCTACCAAAATTGCTCATACTTGGGTGAACAAAATGGCCACCAGAGCTTCTCCTGCTTAACCAGTGGATGGGTTAATAGCCCTGGGGCCAAAAACGGCCCCGCCCCGGGGCCCACTGGTTTTACATAGGCTTATATTGGGAAAACCTTTAAAAATCTTCTTGTCTGAAACCAGAAGGCCCAGGTCTTTGATATTTGGTATGTAGCTTCATCTAGTGGACCGCTACCAAGATTGTTCAGATTATAGCCCTGGTGCCAAAAACAGCCCCGCCCCGGGGCCCACTGGTTTTACGTAGGCTTATATAGGGAAAACCTTTAAAATTCTTCTTGTCTGAAACCAGAAGGCCCAGCTCTTTGATATTTGGTATGAAGCTTCATCTAGTAGACCTCTACCAAGATTGTTCAAATTATAGTCCTGGGCCCAAAACCGGCCCCGCCCCGGGGCCCACTGGTTTTACATAGGCTTATCTTTGGAAAACCTTTAAAAATCTTCTTGTCTGAAACCAGAAGGCCCATGTCTTTGATATTTGGTAAGTAGCTTCGTCAAGTGGACCGCTACCAAGATTGTTCAAATTATAGCCCTGGGGCCAAAAAATCCCCCCCGCACCAGGTCCCACTGGTTTTATATAGGCTTATATAGGGAAAAACTTTAAAAATCTTCTCGTCTGAAACCAGAAGGCCCAGGTCTTTGATATTTGGTATGAAGCGTCATCTAGTGGATCTCTACCAAGATTGTTCAAATTATAGCCCTGGGGCCAAAAACGTTGTCGCTTAGAGACCCTTTGGTTTTACATAGACTTATAAAGGGAAATTTTTAAAAAATCTTCTTCTCTGAAACTGCAAGGCCCAGGTCTGTGATATTTGGTATGGAGCTTCATCTAGTAGACCTCTACCAATATTGTTCAAATTATAGCCCTGGGGCCACAAATGACCCCCACCCCAGGGCCCTTTGGTTTTACATTGACTTATATAGCCCTGGTGCATAGGCTTATGTAGGGAATATCTTTATAAAAATCTTCTCCTCTGAAACCGCAAGGCCCAGGTCTTTGATATTTGGTGTGTAGCTTCATCTAGTGGACCTTTGCCAAGATTGTACAAATTATAGCCTTTGTTTTTGTTTGGTATGAAGCTTCACCTTTAAGACCTCCCTCAACATTATGCACATTAAAGCCCTTGGGCCAATAATGGCCCTCCCTGGGGCCCACTTGTTACAGTATGGATCAGGTGAGCGATCCAGGGCCATCATGGCCCTCTTGTTTCTTGTTACAGCCAGTCACCCGGGACATCAAATAATTGTTTCAAGCTCTCAAGCAGTCTTGCTTCACAATCACTCATGAATTTGCTTCACAATCACTCATGACCTAGAAAATAACTAAAATTTGATTGGACCATGTGGGTTGCTGTTACAAGAACATTTTACACCCAAACACAAAGTCTCATAAAAATTCCACGAATATGGCTGTTGTCGATGAGCTAACCTCCTATCTGAAAATTATCATTTGAACAAGTCCGTGAAATGAACACCTCACTAAACTTCTCTTTATATAGAGAAAGTAGGGTTTATGGGGGTATACATTATCTGCCTTATTTTTGCTCAGAAAACAGTTCTATAATGAGGCGGTTCTATCGAGCACCCACAATCTATGTTGAAAGCAGAAATAAGAAAGATGTTATCATTTTTATCTAAAATTTTTTCATTTCTGACACCAAGTTGGAGGCCATTATTTCACAAGTAAAAACATGTATTTTCTGTATGTTGACAGATAACGCTGAAAGATGGTAATGCCCCGATGCAGGTTGATGGCGAGCCTTGGGAACAGCATCCAGCAGAAATCGTTATCCGACATCACAGGAAAGCTACCATACTAGTGAGACAGGATCATTACCAATAGAAGGCTACTGCATCTTAAGTTTTTCAAAGCTAACAAAGCCTTTTGTTAACATCATGTTAAACCATCAACCATGAAGTTTAGTACAAAAATCTTATTTTGCTGACTCAAACATTTTTTTCAGCGAAAATGGCTACTTTTCTGATGAAAATCTGTGATATTCTTTCTTATAAATATTGCAAACATAGGTTTTGAGTGCCTCTTAGAACCTCCTCATTGAGGCATTTCTAATGAGTACCCACAACCTATGTCTTGGAGCAAAAATAAGAAAAATATGTAAATCCCTGTAAACTCCTGTTTTCTCTATATAATGTGGGGTTCAGAGGAGTGTTCATTTCACGGACTTGTTCACATGATGAATGTGTGTAGCTTAGTAGCTACTCTCATTTTTTTTCAGCAAAAATACCACTGCTTTATGTACAGTATGGTACATTTTGTAGGACAGTTATTGTTTTAATGACTTACAAGTTCGTTTAGCTAACAAGGCTTTGAACCACAGAGCCCATTTTGTCATCTGACATCACAGGAAAGCTACCATACTGGTGAGACAAGATCATTGCCGATAGAAGAATATGTCATCTAAGACCTACTGGTTCAAAAGCTAACAAAGTCATTAGTAAATGTCATGTTCAAACTTCAAGCATGTATTTTAGTAAAAAAAAACACAATAAAACTTCTTTTTGCTCACAAAAATGTGAGTAGCAAAAGCTACTCTTATTTTTTTCAGCACAATAACCATTACTTTATGAATTGTATTTGCTAGAACAATTAACATTTGGCCTACAGTAAATTTCCTATATTAAGACCACCTTTGGGACTGTTCAAAAGTGGTCTTTAAGACCACTTTTGAACAGTCCCAAAGGTGGTATCTGACCAGAGGATACTCTATGCAGAAAACAGAAAGAAAACAACAACTAAATAACTGCAAATTACTAAATAAGCTTTTTATACCCCCGGCATACGGAGTATGCCATGGGGGTATATAGTTTTCGTCTTTTCTGTGTGTGTGTGTGTAAACTTTTTTTTGTGTCAAAGATTTCTCAGGAACTACTATACCTAGAAACTTGAAATTTGGTACAAACAACATGCATAACTAGTTGTATTGTGGGAAAGAAAATTGGGGCTGTGGGGCCAGGTTCTTTAGAGTTATTCCCCTTTGTTATATTTTTATTTTGTGTCAAAGATTTCTCAATAACTACTGTACATAGAAACTTGAAATTTTGCAAACATGATCAGTATGACTAGTTGTATTGTGGGAAAGAAAATAAGGGCCAAGGGGTCAGGCCTTTTAGAGTTATTTCCCTTTGTAGTTCTTGTAAACAATTATTTTGTGTCAAAGATTTCTCAGGAACTGCTTCACATAGAAACTTGAAATTTTGCACACATGATCAGTATGACTACTTGTATTGTGGGAAAGAAAATAAGGTCCAAGGGGTCAGGCCTTTTAGAGTTATTTCCCTTTGTAGTTCTTGCTGTTTAATAGTGTATATTTTTATTTTGTGTCAAAGATTTCTCAATAACTACTGTACATAGAAACTTGAAATTTTGCAAACATGATCAGTATGACTAGTTGTATTGTGGAAAAGAAAATAAGGGCCAAGGGGTCAGGCCTTTTAGAGTTATTTCCCTTTGTAGTTCTTGTAAACAATTATTTTGTGTCAAAGATTTCTCAGGAACTGCTTCACATAGAAACTTGAAATTTTGCACACATGATCAGTATGACTACTTGTATTGTGGGAAAGAAAATAAGGTCCAAGGGGTCAGGCCTTTTAGAGTTATTTCCCTTTGTAGTTCTTGCTGTTTAATAGTGTATATTTTTATTTTGTGTCAAAGATTTCTCAATAACTACTGTACATAGAAACTTGAAATTTTGCAAACATGATCAGTATGACTAGTTGTATTGTGGGAAAGAAAATAAGGGCCAAGGGGTCAGGCCTTTTAGAGTTATTATACCCCCGGCATACGGAGTATGCCATGGGGGTATATAGTTTTCGTCTTTTCTGTGTGTGTGTAAACTTTCTGTGTGTGTGTGTGTAAACTTTTTTTTGTGTCAAAGATTTCTCAGGAACTACTATACCTAGAAACTTGAAATTTGGTACAAACAACATGCATAACTAGTTGTATTGTGGGAAAGAAAATTGGGGCTGTGGGGCCAGGTTCTTTAGAGTTATTCCCCTTTGTTATATTTGCTACTGAGATGTGCATTTTGTGACTTACCTTAAATTTTGTGTCAAAGATTTCTCAAGATCTACTGTACCTAGAAACTTGAAATTTGGTACAAGCAACATGCATAACTAGTTGTATTGTGGGAAAGAAAATTGGGGCTGTGGGGCCAGGTTCTTTAGAGTTATTCCCCTTTGTTATATTTGCTACTGAGATGTGTATTTTGTGAGTTACCTTAAATTTTGTGTCAAAGATTTCTCAGGAACTACTGTACCTAGAAACTTGAAATTTGGTACAAACAACATGCATAACTAGTTGTATTGTGGGAAAGAAAATTGGGGCTGTGTGGCCAGGTTCTTTAGAGTTATTCCCCTTTGTTATATTTTTTTTATAAAATTTTGTCAGCAAGATATCTCAAAAATTATTGGAGCTAGAGCCTTGAAAGTTGGTGAATAGATTGGTGGTGATGAGTAGATGAACTGATTAACTTTTGACAAAATTCCGAAAAATACTTTGTGAGTTATGGCCCTTTGTCATTTTGGTAATTTGTGCCATTGTACTGTATGGTAAAAGTGATGCATAGCATAACTTTAGAACCGTGTATGCTAGGGTTTTGAAATTTCATATATGGATTCCTCATGGAAAATTAGCCGACACGTATGTATTCTCCTTACTTTTGCAAGATTAATTCTGTGTTCATAATAGGTTTTTGTCAAACTTGATGGCTTTGATTTGCCAGAAAGTTACCGATGGCTTTGGCCGGGGGTATTAGTGAGCATATGCTCACTTGATAGTCTAGTTAAAGAAGAATTAGTCTTGAAATAAGGTGGTCTTAATAGGGCATCATGAAAACACCCCTATATAAATTTGCAGGGGTATACATCATTTCTCTTATTTCTGCTCAAAAAAATAGATTTTGGGTACTCTTTAGAACCACCTGGTTGAGGCGGTTCTATCGAGTATCCACAATCTGTGTTTTGAGCAGAAATAAGAAAGATATCAAAAATTTTCATCAGAAAACGTCCAGTTTTTTGGTGGTAAAATTTACAATGTATTTTTATAGGCGTGTTTACGTAATGGGAATTTCAGTGTTTTATTGAGTTTTCTAAGCTAACTTATCTGACGTCATAGGAAGGGGATGTTATCAGCATGACAAAATCATTATCAATAACAGAAAAAATAAGTAGAAGTACTTCTTTCCTTACATTTTATAATTGCATTGCATTTATCCATTTTATACATTATATCCAAGAACGGATGGACCGTCTGAATTTTTAACGATTTGTTATTTTTTTTAAAACAAGGTCTGAATGTTTAATGATTTGTTATATTTTGAAAACAAAGTGTATACACCAAAGAACTGAAAACTGTGAAGTGTATTAGTTTTTCTGGGCCAGGATAGCTAGTTTTGGTCAATTAGGCTTCATCAGTGATCTTAAGATATTTTCAAACTTACTCAGTAGAACCACAGATCGAAAAGTACGAGGGCAGTTTGTTATGTTTTGAGCCTCATATTGAAGTGAGTGAGTGTTTGAGTTTTATGCCTCACCAACAGCTAATGTCATATGAAGACGGGACACAACCCCCACCCGTCGGGGCTTGAAGAAATATATGGGCTGCATGATGCTTCCACGCAGAGCTGAATCCAACCCGCACACGAGTACTGGTAAACTGCTTAGAGGATCTAAGCCTGCCCAGGCAAAGCGGTGCGCATGAGTCGGACCGTCCATGCTTATAAACCCTATGGGTTTCATTGGGCGACAGGGCTTGCGATGTCATTTCATCTCAATGTCAGGTAAAAGTCCCACAAAATTGGAAGCAACATCTCCAAAATGACCTTTACAGTGTTGAATGGGACGTTAAACCACAAATCAAACAAACCATGATTAAAAGACTCATCCAAAAGTTTGGAGAAGCCGTTGATCGATCCTGCGACCCCTGGTTTTCAAGGCGTGTAGCTTAACCATTACACCATGGAGGCTTCTTCCTCATATTGAAGGATTTGAATTTTGTCGGACAAATTGTATTATTTTTCAACATAATCCCCTTCAGTTTCTATACACTTTTGGCAGTGGTGTTTAAGGGCCTCGGTGCCACTTTTAAAGAACTCCTTTTCTTGACTGTTCAGAAAGTCATCCACTGCATATATGACGTCATCATCAGACTGAAAGTGGGTGCCTGAAATAGCCGTTTACAGTTTTAGAAATAGAAGAAAGTCTGATGGAGCAAGATCAGGTGAATAAGGCAGATGCGCAATCAATTTAAAGCCACAAATGTGATTGGCAGCCATAGCAGTGACAGTCTTGTGAACAGGAGCATTGTCCTGGTGGAACAACACAGCTTTAGTGAGCTTTCCGTTGTGCTTAAATTTAATATTTTCCCGTAACTGCATGAGAAGTGAAGCATAGTATGTGCCATTGTGTATTCGTCACGTTTAGAGATAATCTATCAGCAGAATACCATTTGCATCCATGAAAATGGAGGTCATAACCTTCCCAGCTGATGGAACAGTCTTTGGCGGGAGTGAGCCAGGGTGCTTCCTTTGTTTCAATTGTTGTTTGGCCTCTGGGGTAAAATGATTGACCCATGTTTCATCCAAAGTTACGAATCTCTGAAGAAAGTTGGCATGATCTTCCTCAAAAAGGTTAAGATTAGCACGCGATAATGTGTGCCTGGTGTGCTTCTGATCAACTGTCAGAAGTCTTGGTACCAATCGAAACGAAAGCTTTCTCATTGCAAGATCCTCTGTCAGAATTGAATGTACTCTTTCCTGTGCAGTCGTCTGTCAGTCATAACAGTATCATGGACTTTATTGACCATTTCTGGGTTTGCAACATTGACAGGCCTTCCAAGACCGGGGGGTCATCCTCAAGGCTCTGTCTGCCGCGCTTAAATTCTGCCACCCACCTTTTCACTGTTGCATATGAAAGGGCATCTTTCCCTAGTGTTGCTACCATATCATTATGGATATTGTTAGGTATTAAACCTTTTTTATGCAAATATTGGATCACTGCGCTTTCACCGATTTTGTCCATTTTGCAAAAGCTGCTTGTCTTGTTTACATTAGAGTGCTACCTCGTTGATATAAACTGACCAAATGAGATTAGTCCTTGGGTTCATGGCTATATATAGTCATAGAATAGTAAGACTTTAAAAGAACATCCCTGCGTACCTCCTTTTATACGAGGCTCACAACATATCAGTCAACCCTCGTACTAGAAAATGTAATCTATACTATAATGAAGGGCAGGGTCACATTTTACAGCCACCACCCTTAACCGTGGCTAGAGTGAAATTAAATGTTCAGTGAATATGTTATCCATTGGAGGCAAGGAAAATATCTGCACTGACTCGGCAGGATGTCAATACTCATTATAAGGCCATTGTAATAGAAAGCTGCAAAACGTTGTGTTTGAGGAACACAAAAATATGTTACAGTGAAAATATTAGAACAACCAAAATTCTTTTACATTTGAGCAAAGGAACAAAATAATGTTTTTATGCTGTTGACAAAACTTGACCAGTTGTTCAAAACTAACGACGTTGTTCATTAACAATTCGTTAAAACTTTGATCATTTAATATAGCAAATATACTAAAAATTTTGCTGAAAAAATGTGAGCAGCTTTTGCATTTGCAAAAGCTGCTCACATTTTTTCAGCAAAAATTTAGATATTGTACTTGCTAGAAATATGACCTCTAACGAGCTTGTTAAGCTAACAAGCCTTTCAACAACTGCACCCTGATATATTCAGGCTTTTTATATTATTTTCAAGTTTCTTAATTGTAGTTATAATATATTTTTATTTATATTTATTTTTTCAATAGTAAAATGTGATAAATCATGGTCCATGATAGAAAAAGTAACTTTTGTGAAGGAAGGAACATAAAAGGTAGGTTTGCTCCCCTTGTTTGCTAGTGTCATGGTTCCTGCATGATATGAAACGTCTTTGCTCAGTTTAACTGAGCATGGAATTTGTCATGCTCATTGATATAAAAATGCCCACAGTTGTCGATTTATTAGCAAATGGGCCTCCGTGGCCTAGTGGATAAGAACACTGACTCTTAACCATCAGGTCACTCACCGCTGTGGGTTCGAGCCTGGCTCGGGTCACATGTGAGATGCCAAGTTCTGCAAGGAAGGTCGGGTGGGTTTTCTCCGGGTACTCTGGTTTTTGCCCACCTCTGATTAACGATCGGCACTATATGAGTGAAATAATCTTAAAAGGGCCATAAAACCAAAACCAAAACTGCCCTCTCCCCCCACCCCCAAAAAAAGAAATATTTATAAGCAAGACAAATATTATTCTCTGTTGGTTTGAGCCTGAAAGAGTCTCCTTATTTGTATTTTTGAACTTTAAAAGCTGCTCAATTGAACTGAGCATAAATACAGTTTATAACCTCATGACTGAGCTGGGGATCCATGGCTCCAGATAAGGTGCTTTTTTCATCAGAAAAGCAGTTATTTGTCCTATTTCTGCACAAAAGCATATGTTGTGGGTACTCATTAGAAGCACCTCAGAGAGATGCTTTCATTGAGTACCCACAACATATGTTTTACTGCAGAAATAAGAAAAAATAATATGTGGATACCCTCTTTTATCTGGGGCTATGTCAGACAGGATCTCTTCTAAACAGCAGATAGGGTTCCATTGCATGGTCTACACTACCCCCCTTTTATATACACCCCAACCTCTTTATAACACTATTGTTGAGGTCTAATGCAGAAACCTTGTTAAGCCTGTCTCACACAGAACACGGTTGGGCACACGGTTCCAATACGGTATACTCGGTTATACACAAGTTGACTGGTACGAGTATTGAGCTCCATCCGTGCCTGGGGATGAGTTGGTACGATTTAGACTCGAATGTAGTACGAGTATGTTCGAACAAAGCACGGATATACTCGGTCAAGCAAGGTTTGTCACGGTTGGAACACGATTTGCAAAACGATTTTCATACGATTGTTGTACGGTTCCAAGTACGGTATAGTACGGTCTGTTACGGCCTAGTACGATTAAACATGACTTTTACTCGATTAACTGGACATTTACAGGGTTTACGTACGGTCCACCGAGTTATGCTCGAATCATCACACATTCGTGTATGTTTTGGTATAATTGACTCGTTTTGATGGCTTGGCTTCATAAATTTTCGAACTTTCAACAGAGAAGTTATCAAAATGGCAGATGACAGAATAAGGGAATTAGAAATCATGATAAGACTGATAGACATTGAGATTATTTTGGCCAGAAGGCTTGAGGGGAGACAACAACAAGCCAACAGAAGGAGTCCTCCAGCTCATCAGGGTCGACAGGGTCAACAGGTTGAAGTGGTCGGAGGGCCTTGGTGGCCCTTTTTGTATTCTTGCTGGTAAGAGTCTTCCATGGGGATTCTTTTGGGGACCTTCTTCTTCTTTGGAGGCATTAAGTAGCAAGTACTCTGTTGTTTCAAGGTGGCAGCAGGTAGTTGTGTTGTCTGTTGTGTTTGAGTGTTGTTTTATCATACACGAGCTTTGTACAGACGTAAAGACAGTGTCTGGTCGTACTTGATCATGTATAATTCGTACTTGAACCGTATTGGTTGTATGGCGATCGTATGAAACCGTATTGGTGGTATGGCGATCGTATAAAACCGTGTGTACACTCGTGTGAATCGTACTGTGAACGTGTGACATCCGAGTGTTAATTCTGGTGTTGGATGTAGGACTTGGGAACGGTTTCACACGATTCCATACGATTTATATACGATATTGACACGGTTGAGCTCACTCGAGGAGTGGACTTTATGTGCGGTTGTATATTCGGTCTCGTACGGTCTCTCACGGTCTTGTACGATCGCTAATACGAACATACACGGACACGGCACCCGTGCCATTTTTTTTAAAGTTTTAAAAATCATACATCGGCTTTCACGGATACACTCGAATGGCCCGAGTGTAACTCGGATAAGACCACGGTTGGTTCGGTTATATGTACGGTTTACACGGGTGGCCAACCGTATAAGCCGTGTGTTCTGTGTGAGACAGGCTTCAGTTGAACAACAGAGTTATATCCAAGTAAAAATGTATAGATTATATAGAAAAATGACCATTTATGGTCATTTTTGTCGCACCTGCTATTAGCATGGCGCGATATAGGCGCCCGGTTTTCCGTCTGTTCGTCCGTTCGTCAAGGCGTCAACATTTGCGACCACCCTAGCGTTCACCCTAATGGTCAAGTTTATTTCTCAAGAACTATAAGAGCTTCATTAATGATACTTGGTACAAACTTGTATCTGGGGATGACAACTTACATGCAAGCATCCATATTTGACCTTGACCTACATTTCATGGTTCACTGACTTTGTAAAATATTGCGACCACCCTAGTGTTCACCCTAATGGTCAAGTTTATTTCTCAAGAGCTATAAGAGCTTCATTAATGATATGTGGTACAAACTTGTATCTGTGGATGGCAACTTAAATGCAAGCATCCATATTTGACCTTGACCTATATTTCATGGTTCACTGACTTTGTAAAATATTGCGACCACCCTAGCGTTCACCCTAATGGTCAAGTTTATTTCTCAAGAACTATAAGAGCTTCATTAATGATATTTGGTGCAAACTTGAATCTGGGGATGGCAACTTAAATGCAAGCATCCATATTTGACCTTGACCTAAATTTCATGGTTCACTGACTTTGTAAAATATTGCGACCACCCTAGTGTTCCCCCTAATGGTGAGTTCATTTCTCAAGAATTATTAGAGCTTCATTAATGATACTTAGTACAAGCTTGCATTTGAGAATGGAATCTTTTGTGCAAGCATCTGTGGTTGACCTTGACCTACATGTCATGCTTCGATGACTTTGCGCCCCCACAGGCGCGACATAGCCTTCGGCGGAATTCTTGTTCTATATAATCTATACATTTTTGGGATCCGTCTTGAAACCGTGTTATATCCAAAACTGTGTTATAACGAACCATGTTATATTGAGGTTGTGGTGTGTAATAAGCATCTTTAACCTTTATCTTGCTGTTCACAACAACCCCTATCTTTGCAAACAGTGTAGATCCAGATCAGATGGCTTCTGAAGAAGCCATCTGATCAGGATCTGCACTGTTTGGCATTCAGTTTATGAATTTGTAGCAATAAATTACATCAAGTAATCTGATTGGTTCAAAGTCTGAGATGGGTGTGGCTAAAATGAATATTCAGCAAGAGAAGGGTTAGCTGCCCTTGATGGCTCAGCTGCACATTTGACCGGTGATAAAGTTGCAAGTTTGATCCTCACGAGTTCAGCAACATTTTTTCCTGGAGACTGATAATGAAATCTTTTCTAAGGTGCACCCCCGCCCATCGGGGGCTTGGATAAATAGATTGGGCTGCATGATGCTTCCACGCAGAGCTGAATCTGACCACACAAGAGTACTGGTAAACCGCTTAGAAGGACTAAGCCTGCCCAGGCAAAGCGGTGTGTGTCAGATCGCCCAATGCATATAAGCCTTCTGGTTTCATTGGGCGGCAGGGCTTGATGTGTGTCATTTCATCTCAATGTCGGGGTAAAAGTCCCACAAAATTGGAAGCAACGTCTCCAAAATGACCTAAATAGTGTTGACGGGGATGTTAAACCCCAAGTCAAACAAACAAACAAACTTTTCTAAGGTTACTGCTTCCAGTATTACTATAACACACCCTTGCGACAGAGTGCATTTCTTCACATCCCAAAATGGCAACTTTTCTGATGAAAATCTGTGATATTTTTCTTATTTATACTGTAAACATAGGTAGTGGGTGCTCGTTAGAACCGCTTCAATGAGGCGGTCCTAACGAGTACCCACAACCTATGTGTTTAGGTAGTGGGTGCTCATTCGAACCGCCTCAATGAGGCAGTTCTAACGGGTATCCACAACCTATGTCTTGGAGCAGAAATAAGAAAAATAAGGTATACCCCCATAAACCCCAGTTTTCTCTATTTAAAGTGGGTTTAGGATGATATTCATTTCACAGACTTGTTCACATGATGAAGATGGGCATTTGTCAGTTTCTGGAAGAAGAATGTGCACTTTTCTGGTTAACAGCTTATGTATAAGCCTGCCCAGGAAAAGTGTGATTGGATGAATTGACCTGATGTGACCTAAATTTTATTAGCTCACCTGAGCCGAAGGCTCATGTGAGGTATTAGTATACCACAAGCCGGCGTCCGTCGTCCGTCGTCGTCCGTCGTCCACACTTTCAAAGAAGTATATCTCTGGAACCAGTGGGCCAATCTTGATCAAATTTCATGTGAAGCATTATCAGGTAGGGGGAAAGGCTGCATACTGTTTTCGGGCAGATCGGATTGGAACTCTGGTTGCCATGGCAACAAATAGCTCCCATAGACTTAACATAGGAAAAAGTTTGTCATCACTCTAGCTCCGTCAATTTTTTTCTGATTGTCTTCATTCTTGCAGATAACGAGGACAGGCATGAAATCTCGATCAAGTTCGATTTTGGGCTGAATCGGATTATTCACTCAGGAGTTACGTGCCCTTGAGCGTTCTTAACATAGGAAAAAGCTTGTCATCACTCTAGCTCCGTCAATTTTTTTCTGATTGACTTCATTCTTGCAGATAACGAGGACAGGCATGAAATCTCGATAAAGTTCGAATTTGGGCTGAATCGGATTATTCACTCAGGAGTTACGTGCCCTTGAGGGTTGAAAAAATTGCCTATTGACTTAACATGGGGAGAATGTTGTCATCACCGTAGCTGCTTCAATTATTTTCAGATTGGCTTTATTCTTGCAGATAACCAGCACAGCCATGAAATCTCGGTCAAGTTCGATAACTGGCAGAATCTGATCATTCACTTAGGAGTTACCTGCCCTTGTGTGTTTTTGCATTAGGGTTAATGGGAATTTCAAAAATGTATATCTTAAAGACTACTTGGCCAACTTTGATCAAATTTCATGTGTCGCATTATTGGGCAAGTGGAAAGGCTTCATTAGGTTTTCAGGCAGATCTGAGTGGAACTCTGGTTGCCATGGCAACATCTAGCTCCCATAGACTTCACATAGGAAAAAGCTTGTCATCACTCTAGCTCCGTCAATTTTTTTCTGATCGACTTCATTCTTGCAGATAACCAGTACAGGCATAAAATCTCAGTCAAGTTCGATTTTGGGCCGAATCGGATTATTTGCCTTGGAGTTACCTGCCCTTGAGCATAAAAAAAAACGTTGTGACCACGATAGCAACTTTATTTTTATTCAGATCAGCTTCAAACTTGCAGGTAACGTGGACAGGCATAAAATCTCAGTTAAGTTCGAATCGGAATATTGACCTCGGAGTTACATGACCTTGAGTGACAAAAAATTTGCCCATAGACTTTACATAGGGAAAATGTTGTGACTACGATAGTGACTTGAATTTTTTTCAGATCAGCTTCAAACTTGCAGGTAACGAGGACAGACATAAAATCTCGGTTAAGTTCGATTTTGGGCCAAATCGGATTACTTGCCTTGTAGTTACCTGCCCTTGAGCATAAAAAAATACGTTGTGACCACGATAGCAACTTTATTTTTATTCATATCAGCTTCAAACTTGCAGGTAACGAGGACAGGCATAAAATCTCGGTTAAGTTCAATTTTGGGCCGAATCGGAATATTGACCTCGGAGTTACATGACCTTGAGCGACAAAAAATTTGCCCATAGACTTTACATAGGGAAAATGTTGTGACTACGATAGCGACTTGAATTTTTTTCAGATCAGCTTCAAACTTGCAGGTAACGAGGACAGACATAAAATCTCGGTTAAGTTCGATTTTGGGCCGAATCGGAATATTTGCCTTGGAGTTACCTGCCCTTGAGCATAAAAAAATACGTTGTGACCACGATAGCAACTTTATTTTTATTCATATCAGCTTCAAACTTGCAGGTAACGAGGACAGGCATAAAATCTCGGTTAAGTTCGATTTTGGGCCAAATCGGAATATTGACCTCGGAGTTACGTGACCTTGAGAGACAAAAAAATTTGCCCATAGACTTAACGTAGGGAAAATGTTGTGACAGAAATAGCGACTTGAATTTTTAGCTCACCTGAGCCAAAGGCTCCAGTGAGCTGATAGTATACCAAGGCTCCGGAGTCCGTCGTCTGTCGTCCGTCCATCCGTCGTCCACACTTTCAATGAAGCATATCTCAGAAGGCAGTCAACCAATCTTGTTTAAATTTTATGTGCAGCACCATTGGGCAAAGGGAAAGGCTGCATTAGGTTTTGGAGCTAGTCTGGTTCATTTGTTCCTTCATTCTTCTTTCTCTCCATATAGAGATAATAGACCAATGTTAAATTTTTAATCAAAGATTTCTCAGGAACTATAAAAGCTAGAAGCATCAAATTTGGTATTCAATAGAATAATGATGACTTATTTTGTGTAAGAGACATTGGGCTTTCTCAGCTTATTTGTTCATCTGTTCTTTCATTCTTCTTTCTCTCCATTTTGACCAATGTTAAATTTTCGTCAAAGATTTCTCAGGAACTATAGAAGCTAGAAGTCTCAAACTTGGAATGCAATGCAATAATGATGACTTATATCCTGTAAGGGTCAATGGGCTGGATTCTATTAGCAGATTTAGTAGTCAAGTCTGTGAATTGTTAAAACTTAAGTTCCTCAGGTGAGCGGTTTAGGCTCATTGAGCCTCTTGTTAATTTGTCCATTAAACATCATCACCTTCATCCTCCTAATCACTGTTATCAACATCATCATAATCTTTATTTTCATCACCATCATCATTCAAAAAAATATCATCTCATCCAGTGATGACACAAAGCCCATGATGCCATAACACTCAAGTTTTTATTTATTTCTTAGACAGGGAAAGTTTAGTGTTAGTATCAGTATTTAAGAACTATTTATATAATATGCATATATGATAGAATATATCCATTCATGTTATTATTTTTACCCAGAAAATGTCCCGTTTACTCTCTACAGAAGTCACTGGTCAATATTTTTCCATATTGCCTGTAGTCAAGTTCATATTGCCCGTAGATAAGCAGTCACGTTCCAAATAGAACTACTTTCAAATTTGTCCATTTCGATACTAAAAATCGGCAGCCATATTGTCGTGCGTATCGACTAAAAGAACGTAAAACAAAACAAATATAGGTGCTGACAAAGTGTATAAAGCACATTTTATGCTGTCAAATATGACCTACCTGAAATTTGTTTAGATTTTCAACACTTTTTTTCTACAGAAATCTGAAGTATTTTGAAAGAAATATAACCGACTCTTAGGAAAAAATGGCGTCCTGTGTTGGGAAGCGTCAATGTTTTTAATGATGTCACATCAGCCAACGTTAACGTCATCTTCACTTTGGCGCCGTTGGGCGTGTTTTTTCAACGTGTAGGGAGACAATTAACGACCTTCATTATTTCCATTTCAAACCATTTAAAGATATATAATCTGATTTTACGTTCAGATTTCTATACCAGGCAATCCTGAATTCTAGTAGATAGTTGAATTTTTGGGTATATAATTAAAAGGTTGTTGACTTTATATTGTGAAATTTTCGGTACTCTTTCATATGGCGAAGATGCACTCGCAAGCTTGTGCGTCCTTTGCCATATTATTTGGCACTCGTTCATATGGCGAAGACGCACTCGCAAGCTCATGCGTCCTTCGCCATATGAACGACTGCCGAATATTTCACAATATAAAGTCAATAACTTGTAAGTATTGCACATTTGATCATTGTCAGTTTTCTTGCTTCCAGAGCCAAAGGCTCTGGGGGTGCATATAGGATAGGCAGTTTTCCGTTGTCGTCTGGCGTCAACACTTTCAAATGACATCTCTTCTGAAGCCACCAGACCAGTTGGACCAAATTTCATGTGAAGCATCCTTGGGCTGGGAGATAGAAAGTTTGTATATTTTTTTATGAAAATCGGCCATCTTTGAAAGAAACCCAAGCGAAAAAAACATGTCAAGTCTTTAAATTTAATTTATTTGTCTTCTGACATTTACGTTTTCAATAGTTTTCCATCTTTTAATCCAATGCTGTTGACATTGCTATACAAAATGTTGTAACACGTGGGTTCTAAACATGCTGTTTGACATCATGTTATATTACTACCTGTCGCTGTGTGAAATAGTTTTGAGATTCTTGCTCATGGAATTTACCAAAGTATAGAACTTTTACAAATTTATTTCAACCAATCAAATTGCTTGAAATGTATATAATGATGGAGAGTTGGAATTATAAGAAGGATGAACCCTTTAGACAGCTTTCATCTATTGGTGCTAAAGGGCCATTAAAGTTAAGCTTAACCCTTGTCCTGCTGAATATTTAAATATGTCACACCCACTACTGATTATCAGCCAATCAGATTACTTGATGCAAATTACTGCAACAAATTCATAAACCGGATGGCAAACAATGAAGGTCCTGATCAGATGGCTTCTTCAGAAGCCATCTGATCTGGATCTACATCGTTTCAAAGATAAGGCATATCCGGGCTCAGCAGGAAAAGGGTTAAATTATTAGCTATTTTTATACAAAGAGAGACAGAGAAATCTCCGAATAACAGTTATTTATGTGTTTGTTTGTTTGATTTGAGGTTTAACGTCCCCATCAACACAGTACATGTATAGTTCATTTTGGAGACATGGCTTCCAACTTTGTGGGACTTTTACCCGACATTGAGATGAAATGACATCTCAAGCCCTGTTGCCCAATGAAACCAATAGGGTTTATAAGTATGGATGGTTCGACCCGCAACACTTTGCCTGGGCAGGCTTAGATCGGGTGCGGGTCGGTTTCAGCTCTGCATGGAAGCATCATGCAGCCTGTCTATTTCTTCAAGTACCGATGGGAGGGGTCTGTTTATGTGTTTGGATGCACTTTATCCCATTGTTTGCAGACAACCATTAAAGGGGTACCTTGGCAAATGGTGCAGGCCCAGATCAGATGCCGCAGAACGCGGCCTCTGATCAGGGCCTGCATTAGCGGCACATAAAACCCATCCAAACAATCATCAGTTTGAGAGATGTGTGTGTGTGTTTTGAGTTTTACGTCCCACCAACAGCTAAGGTCATATGGAGACCGAAGCTGGGTTTAAAGACTCATCCAAAAGTCTGTCAGTTTGAGGGACATTTTAAGCTAAACCCATACCTTAGGATAAAGAGGGTTGCAAGGATAATCAATGGCCCCCGCCCATCGAGGCTTGAAGAAATAAATGGGCAGCACAATGCTTCCACGCAGAGCTGTAACCGACCGCACACGAGTACTTGTTAACCACTTAGAGGATTTAAGCCTGCCCAGGCAAAGTGATGCGAGTCGGACCGTCCATGCATATATACCAGGGTCTGCACTGTTTGCTAACAGTATTTTTTCGTCAAACATAGAATAAAAATGAAAAAAATAGGCCTGACACCCCTTTTCTAACAAATGGACTTGTCCAACATATAGTAATGGAAGAGTCCACTAGTATACAATGGGTATCTGGGCTTGGAGAAATAGATTGGGCTGTATAATGCTTCCATGCAGAGCTGAATCTGACCACACACGATTACTGGTAAACCGCTTAGAAGGACTAAGCCTGCCCAGGCAAAGCGGTGTGAGTCAGATCATTCAATGTTTTTAAGCCTTCTGGTTTTATTGGGCCGCAGGGCTTGAGATGTCATTTCATCTCATTGTCATGTGAAAGTCCCGCAAAATTGGTAGCAAATTCTCCAAAATGACCTAAATATTGTTGACGTGGACATTAAACCTCAAATCAAACAAACAAACAAGGATTATCAAGGGATAATTTATAGCCCACTTTGAAAAACCCTGACACCCTGATATGACAAATGGACTTGTCCAACACACAGCAATGGTAGATTTGTTTGATTTGATGTTTAACGTCCCCGTCAACACTGTAAAGGTCATCTTGGAGACATTGCTTCCAATTTTGTGGGACTTTTACCCGACATCGAGATGAAATGACATCTCAAGCCCTGTCGCCCAATGAAACCAATAGGGTTTATTAGCATGGACGGTCTGCCTCGCACAGCGGTTCCTGTAGAGGCCACTAGTATACAATGGGTTAATCACCAGATGAGGGGATTCTAACAAGTACCCTCATGATATTGTTTAATGGAGAAATAAGTAAAATTATCCCAAACATCCAATTATCCTTTTTATCCCACCCTCCCCCTCCCCTTACGGGCCTCCATGGCCTAGTGGATGAGTGCTGACTCTAACTCATCACATCTCTCACCACTGTGGGTTTTAGCCTGGCTTGGTTCTCATGTGAGATGCCAAGTTCTGCAATTGAAGGTCAGGTGGTTTTTCTCCAGGTACTCCAGTTTTTGCCCACCTCTGATTAATGATTGGCTCGATATATGTGAATGAATCCCCCCCCCCCCCAATATGATCTCAATACAGCTTAGTAAGTTTGCAATTGCTGTTTAACCCTTATCTTGCTGTTCACGACAACCCCTATCTTTGCAAACAATGTAGATCCAGATCAGATGGCTTCTGAAGAAGCCATCTGATCAGGATCTACATTGTTTTGCATTTTGTTTATGAATTTGTAGCAATAAATTACATCAAGTAATTTGATTGGTTGATAGACCGAAATGGGTGTGGCTTAAATGAATATTCAGCAAGATAAGGGTTAATTATGCCATTATTCATGTTAAAATTGCTTTAATACTTATACTATAAAATTTGATGCATAAATTGTAACTGTTTAATTACCTTACTGTAACTACAATATGTCTTCTGACAAGAAAAGAAAGCACTATTTGAAACAGTGACAATATTGTTTTCGATGTCACGGAGATATCTCTATATTTCATTGAAAAGCATGTAAGAAAATTAAATCTGTTAAAGTATCTGTTAAAGAGTTTAGCATTGTGATTTGTGCCTATGCTGGAAACCAGTCACAGGAAAAGGTTTTGTGGTGTCCAACATGTTTATTGGGTATAATATTGGGTGTAAACTAAAAGTTTGCACCTGAAAAATAAACTGGGATGGCATTTTTCGGAATGGTTACTGAAATAATTGAGAGAGTAATCTCCCAAAGAAGTTGCGGACTGATCTAACGTTGCATGCCAAAAAAACATGATGTCAGCATCGAAAATGGCGTCACTAACGTTTTCATGACGTGTGAATGGGCTAAGCGTCAGTTCTAACATTCATTAATTTTCAGTCATCTAACAATGGAAAAACTGATCATAGAATTCAATTTGAAGTGAAAAAGTAGTCCAAAACAGTGAAAATTAAAATTGGTATCAGTCACTGTTTGAAACAGTGAAAATACCGTTTTCGAAATCTCTATATTTCATTGAAAAGCATGTAAGAAAGTGTTTTTTTTCCATGTTAAACTATACTTTTTGTACATCATTTTGAACTATAGAAGCCTCAGTGGTGTAGTGGTTATGCTACTTGCCTGATAAACCAGGGATTGCAGGATCGATTCCAGGCTTCTCCAGACTTTCAGAGTCTTTAAACCAAGGTCCCATCTCCCTATGACCTAAGCTGTTGGGTGGACGTTAATCGGAAACACACATATTATTTCAACTCATATATTTGACCCATAAAATCTTCTACCTAAGGATTTGGACAGGTCCCAGTTTAATGGGTGTTTTTAGCTCACCTGAGCACGAAGTGATCCGTCTCGTCTGTAATACGTTGTGTGTCGTGCAGCATCAACAATTTGCTTTAAATGTTAACTCTTCCTAAACCCATGGGTCAATTTGAATCAAACTTCACAGGAATGTTACTTAGGTGACCCTCTTCCAAAATAGCTAAAATCGTTCAGCTCCAGTGAACAAGATGGCCACCAGAGCTAAAAATAGAAAAATCTTTAAATGACAACTCCTTCTATACCTTTGGGCCAATTTGATTCACACTTCACAGGAATGTTATGTAGGTGAATCCCTACCAAAATAGCTAAAGTCCTTCAGCTCTGAGGAACAAGATGGCCGCCAGAGCTAAAAATAGAAAATTCAAACAACAACTCCTGTACCATTGGGCATATTTTATTCAAACTTCATAGGAATGTTGCCTAGATGACCCTGTACCAAAATAGCTAAAACCATCCCGCTCAGGTGAGCAAAATGGCCGCCATAGCTAAAAATAGAAACACATCATAAATTTGCATAAAACGGGAACTCCTCCTGAACCCTTGGGCCAATTTGATTCAAACTTTACAGAAATGCTATGTAGGTGACTCCCTACCAACATAGCTAAAATTGTTCCACTCTGAAGAACAAGATGGCTGCCATAGCTAAAAATAGAAAAATCTTAAAAAGACAACTCCTCATGTACCTTTAGACCAATTTCATTCAAACTTATAGGAATGTTGCTCAGCTGGCCCTCTACCAAAATAGCTAAAACGATCCCGATCTGATGAACAGAATGGCCGCCGGAGCTAAAAATAGAAAAACAACATAATTTTGCTTCAAATGCCAACTTCTCCTAAACCCTTGGGCAAATTTGATTCATACGTCACAGTAATGTTGCCTAGGTGACTCCCTACAAAAATAGCTAAAATCATTCCGCTCTGATGAATAAGATGGCCACCAGAGCTGAAAATAGAACAAACTTCAAACAACAACTCCTGTACCCTTGAGTCAATTTTATTCCAACTTTGTTGCTTACATGACTCTCTACCAAAATAAGTAAAACGATCCCGCTCCGATGAACAATATGGCCAGCAGAGCTAAAAATAGAAAAAATAGTGTTAATTTGCTTCAAACACGAACCCGTCCTAAACCCTTGGGTGAATTTGATTCAAACTTCACAGGAATGATGCCTAGGTGACACAATACCAAAATAGCTAAGGTCGGTCCGCTCTGACGAATAAGATGGCCACCAGAGCTAAAAATAGAATGTGCTGGACACAGTGACATTAAGGTGAGCAAATCAGGGCCCTCTGGGCCCTCTTGTTATTTATTTTTTTTACAAAAGGAAAAAAACACCTGTACATTAAACAAACAGTGAAGACACTGATCAGATGCAGATTTCTGCACCATCTGATCAATGTCGGCACTGTTTAACCAGTGTCCCTTTTGGGGGGAAGGGTGAATTTGAGAAATGACTTATTACCCATTGTGTTTAATTTTACAGTTTTGCAATGGATTGTATAGCAAAATGTTTTCTGCATTACGTTAAATTTATCACTGATTGTATAATGTTTGCTTTAAGTAATCAAAACCATGCTATGAAAACCATTACAAAAACACGCCTATACAAATACATTGTAATCTTTACCGCCGAAAAAATGAAAATTTTGAGAGGAAAAACTGATATTTTTCTTATTTCTGCTCAAAATATAGATTGTGGGTACTCGTACCCACAATCTATATTTTAGAGCAGAAATAAGAAAATAAGGTTTCCCCCTGTTAACCCTAGTTTTACTATATAAAAGTGGGGTTTAAGGGGGTCAAAATTATATTGGCGTGTTTTCGTGATGCTTAGTTAACCCCACTTCATACATGAGAGATTGTCATTTGTGTGGGTGTCCACTATCTTACTTACTTTTGCTCAAAAACTTAGAATGTGGTTACTCATTAGAACAACATCCAGGAAGCGGTTCTAAAAAGCACCCACAATCTAAGACAGATTGTGGGTGCTTCTTAGAGCTGCCTTACACAACCTGATATTATTTTTCCAGGAGAAGCAAGGAAAACAGCATGCTTTTTGATGAGAAAAAGTCATTGATTGTGTCATGAAAGGATTATCTCACGTTTGTTTTCTTAGCTCAAGATGTGCTCATTCTGAGCTGTTGTGATCAGTCAAAGTCCGGCATCTGTTTTGCATCGTCCGTCATGTAAAAATTGCATTATACAATTAAGCAATTAGGCCAATTTCATTCAAACTTTGCAGGAATGTTGCCTGGTGACCCTCTGCCAGAAAAGCTAAGACAGTTCTGCTGCAATGAAGATGATGGTTGTCTGTGCTAAAAATAACTAAACCAACAGTTTTTCCAATATTGTCGGGACAATTTCATTCTTAATTCATAGGAATGACTCAATCTTAAATGGCTTGGCTCCAATGAATAAGATGGCTGCCAGAGCTAAAAATAGAAAATACTTTAAATGACTACTGCTCCTATATCCTTGGGCTAGTTTATTTAAACTTCACAGGATTCCATCCTGGCTGACCCTCTACCAAAATAGCTAAAGCAGTTCCACTCCAATGAACAAGATGGCCACCAGAACTAAAAATAGAAAAGTCTCTAAAAGTGACAACTTTTTCTATATCACTATGCTGATTTTATTCAAGCTTCACAATAATGTCACCTAGGTGGTTATTCTACATACAATAACCCATCTGGATTCAGGTGAGCGATCCAGGGCCAAGGTGGCCCTCTTGTTTGTTATATTTAAACATGCCTATATAATTTTGCCCCACTTAACCACCCTTCTTTTATATTGTAAAACTGGGGTTTACAGGGGTACACATTATTTTTTAGCTCACCTGTCACGTAGTGACGAGGTGAGCTTTTGTGATCACTTTTTGTCCGTCATCCGTCGTGCGTGCATGCGTGTGTGCGTAAACTTTTCTTCAAATGACATCTCCTCCTAAACCACTGACCGGATTTTGACCAAACTTCACAGAAATGATCCTTAGGTGGTCCCCTTTCAAAGTTGTTCAAATGGTTCCGGTCCATTGCACATCTAGGTCACAGGAGCTAAAAATAGATTTTTTAAACGAAAACTTTAAAAATCTTCTTCTCTGAAACCGCAAGGCCCAGGTCTTCAATATTTGGTATGAAGCTTCATCTAGTGGACCTCTACCAAGATTGTTCAAATTATAGCCCTGGGGGCCAAAATGCCCCCCGCCCCGGGGGCCTTTGGTTTTACATAGGCTTATATAGGGAAAATCATTAAAAATCTTCTTCTCTGAAACCACAAGGCCTAGGTCTTTAATATTTGGTGTGAAGCTTTACCTGGTTGACCTTTACCAAGATTGTTCAAATCATAGCCTTGGGTCCAAAAATGCCCCCGCCCCGGGGGCCTTTGGTTTTACATAGGCTTATACAGGGAAAATCTTTAAAAATCTTCTTCTCTGAAACTGCAAGGCCCAGATCTTTGATATTTGGTGTGAAGCTTCATCTAGTGGACCTCTACCAAGATTGTTCAAATAATAGCCCTGGGGGCCAAAATGCCCCAGCCCCGGGGGCCTATGGTTTTACATAGGTTTATATAGGGATCTTCATTAAAAAATCTTCTTCTCTGAAACCACAAGGCCCACGTCTTTAATATTTGGTGTGAAGCTTTACCTGGAAGACGTCTACTAAGATTGTTCAAATTATAGCCTTGTGGCCAAAAATGCCCCCGTCCCGGGGGCCTTTGGCTTTACATAGGCTTATACAGGGAAAATCTTTAAAAATCTTCTTCTCAGAAACCGCAAGGCCCAGATCTTTGATATTTGGTGTGAAGCTTCATCTAGTGGACCTCTACCAAGATTGTTCAAATTATAGCTTTTGGGGGCCAAAATGCCCCAGCCCCGGGGGCCTATGATTTTACAAAGGCTTATATAGGGAAAATCATTAAAAAAAACTTCTTCTCTGAAACCACAAGGCCCAGGTCTTTAATATTTGGTGTGAAGCTTTACCTGGTGGACCTTTGTTAAGATTGTTCAAATTATAGCCTTGGGGCCAAAAATGCACCCGTCCCGGGGGCCTTTGGTTTTACATAGGCTTATACAGGGAAAATCTTTAAAATTCTTCTTCTCAGAAACCACAAGGCCCAGATCTTTGATATTTGGTGTGAAGCTTCATCTAGTGGACCTCTACCAAGATTGTTCAAATTATAGCTTTGGGGGCCAAAATTCCCCAGCCCCAGGGGCCTATGATTCTACAAAGGCTTAATTAGGGAAAATCATTAAAAAAAAACTTCTTCTCTGAAACCACAAGGCCCAGGTCTTTAATATTTGGTGTGAAGCTTTACCTGGTGGACCTTTACTAAGATTGTTCAAATTATAGCCTTGGGGCCAAAAATGACACTGCCCCGGGGGCCTTTGGTTTTACATAGGCTTATATAGGGAAAATCTTTAAAAATCTTCTTCTCTGAAACCACAAGGATCAGGTCTTTGATATTTTGTATGGAACTTCACCTAGTGGACCTCTTCCAAGATTGTTCAAATTATAGCCCTGGGTCCAAAAATGCCCCCACCCAGGGGGCCTTCTGTTTTACATAGGCTTATATAGGGAAAGTCTTTAAAAAATCTTCTTCTCAGAAACTGCAAGGCCAAAGTCTTAGATATTTGGTGTGAAGCTTCATCGTTTGGACCTCTATCAAGATTGTTCAAATTATAGCCCTGAACCAAAAATGCCCCTCCTGGGACCCTTTGGTTTTTCATAGGTTAAATTAGGGAAAATATTTTAAAATCTTCTTCTCTGATACCACAAGGCCCTGGTCTATGCTATTTGATATGAAGCTTCAACTAGTGGACCTCTACCAAGATTGTTCAAATTATAGCCCTGGGGCTAAAAATTGCCCCCACCCCTGGGGCCTTTGGTTTTACACAGGCTTAAGCGATGTTAAAAACTCGAATTCACACACACACACACACATTTACATAGGCTTATACATGGAAAATCTTTAAAAATCTTCTCTGAATCCGCAAGGCGTATTGGTGTGAAGCTTCATCTAGTGGACCTATTTCAAGATTGTTCAAATTATAGCCTTGGGGCCAAAAATGCCCCCACCCCGGGACCCTTTGGTTTTTCATAGGCTTTTATAGGGAAAACCTTTAAAAATCTTCTTGTCTGAAACCAGAAGGCCCAGGTCTTTGATATTTGGTATGAAGCTTCATCTAGTGGACCATTACCAAGTTTGTTCAAATTATAGCCCTTGGGCCTAGAATGTACTGGAGACACTAATTTTCAGGTGAGCGATTCAGGGCCCACTGGGCCCTCTTGTTTTTATTTCTGCTCATAGATATAGATTGTGGTACACTTTAAAACTGCCTCACTGAGGTAGTTCGAATGAGTACCCACAATCTAATGATTTATGTTTTGTGCACAAATATAATAAAATATCCGAATTTTTTATGTGAAAATATTCATTTTTGGTGGTAATATTTTCAATATATTTGAATGAGGGTGTTTCCAAAATGTGTGACTTTGCTATTCCATATGTTGAATTTTATTTTTTATTACAGTAATGTGTGACATTGCTATTCCAAATGTTCATTTTTTGGGGGGCATTTTGCTGTTTTTACATCAAGACTATTTTGTTAGCTTCATTGTATTGAATATGACAGCACGTTGTTAGTGAATCATGTTAAATTATTTTTAGTTTTGACAGCAATACATTTATACATCTGTACAACAATATTGTCAGAGTAATTTTTATTGAACCCTCATTCTCAAAAGTGTGAGAAGAAAACAGGAAAAACACCTACGGTATTAAGGGGAATGGGACAACCTGGCATATTTTTCTGCCATTTTTCAAAGGGAGACAACTTTCGGGACTTACTGTTAGCTTTTCCATAAGCCCTGTCCCTCTAAAAAGGGGGTCTACTCTTTAAGGAAAGAATTTGCTCCCCAGGAGCAAATTCTTTCCTTTAAGAGTTGACCCCTATTGACATGGGAGACAAAAACACTTCTGCAGGAGTTGCCCCCCCCTGAAGGTGCTCCCATTCTTCTTAATCTACCTGTTGATACCATGTTGGAAACTTGTGGATAGGTGGTAAAGTGACCTGCTCAATATGACCTTAATGGTGATGACAGTGCCTTTACACTCAAAAGATTCAATGATTTCCAGGAGAACAGCTTTTATTATACCCCCACAAATGAAATTTGGGGGGGTATATAGGAGTGAGCTTGTCGGTCGGTCGGTCGGTCGGTCTGTCTGTCGATCGGTCTGTCTGTCGGTCGGTCGGTCTGTTGACTTGGTTTCCAGACGATAACTCAAAAACCGCTTCACCGATTTTTATAATTTTTGGTACACTGATGTAACATCATAAAATACAGGTCAAGTTCGATTTCCACTACAATTCGTCAATTTTCGACATAGTTATGGCCCCTTTCAAGTGAAAAAATTGCAAAATGGCGCTGATGTACTATCAAGGCAGTTTTTGTGGGGGTATTCATCACCTTTAGTGATAGCTCTAGTAATATCTAGTTTGCTTCACTGAGGACTTCGCGCCCTCTGAAAATCGGTATCGCCCCCACCCATCGGGGCTTGGAGAAATAGATTGGGCTGCATGGTGCTTCTACTGACCACAGATAAGTCCAGGACTAAGCCTGCCCGGGCAAAGTCATCATGATAACAAGTCAGTGAAACGAAGACCCCTTTAAACCTCACTTTATATAGAGAAAAATGGGGTTTACTGGGGTATACATTTTTGCTCAAAAACATAGATTGTGGGTACTCGTTAGAACCGCCTCACAGAGACGGTTCTAACGAACACCCACAATCTATGTTGAAAGCAAAAATTAGAAAGATTTCATAATCATTACCTAATATTTGTCATTTCTGACACCATATTGGACGATGGACATGTTTTGCGAATGGGTGTGAGTCCGAACATCCAATGCATATAAGACTTGTGGGTTCATTTAGTTGCAGGGTTTGAGATGTCATTTCATCTCAATGTCGGGTAAAAGTCTCACAAAATTTGAAGCAGTGTCTCCAAAATGACCTAAAAAGTGTTGACTGGGGTGTTAAACCTCAAACATTTTAATGTTAAAGATGGAAAATCCATCTGATCCCAAAAATACATGTTATATAACTGAGAAATTCTTCATAATACTCATCATTATTCATTGTTTGCTATAATGAAATTCTAATTTTGAAGCTTGTTTTCCACGCATCTACATTTAGTACATGTACATATCAACTGACTAACTTGACAAGATTGCATACAAGGAGCCTTGAAGGAGGGCCATGAGGGCCCAATGATGAAATGCAGCCAGTTGAGGGGTATGAAATATACCATAAAAATTCTATAAATTCGGACCCCTCGAGGGCTTGCTGTAATTCTCCTTAAATTGAAACAAATTTGTTTCATGGCCAAGCAAGCAGTGCAAAATGTGCAGACACAATGGCAAACAGTGGAGCAGGAGGGAGCAGTCTGATCTGGGTCTGCACTGTTTGCTTATCCCAATAATTAGGATCATTACAGTACCTTAATTTTAGATGTAGGCGCCAATTGAACTGCATTCTAAAAGAGTTTCCTCCTGTGGATCTACTCAAAGGAGAAAATTCATTTCTTCTAGTGATACCCATTTGTCAATGACAGCAAAGTTAATTGTTTATTTGTTTCGGAGTTTAATAGCCTAGTTAACACCGTTGTTGTCAAATGGAGCCAGTCAGTTTACCTAACCACACTTATTTCTTGAGGAATTTATATATTAGCAGCAAACCAGTACAGTACACATTCTTTCACCAGAAGCTGACATCTGCCCTTCTTGAATCAGTGGAAATGGGAGATTGACTATAGAAATGATTTCTTGATCAACATCCACAAAAAAACATTGCCGACCTGGAAGACCTTGAGCCCATGACTATCCGATCACCAGTTAGACGTGCTTCAAACTGATACTTAGGCATGTTACTGCACTTAGGGATAATTTGCTTCAAGGAACACAACTCTACAATGTAGAGTTGTGTTCCTTGAAGCAAATTATCCGTAAGTGCATTTAGGCAATTTAAGTTTCGTTACAAGTGTTATATTCGACAATAACTCATTGTTAGGTATGACCTTAAAGTGAGTCTCAATACAATTCTCTTTGACCCCACTTCCCTGTCATATATTGTGTTACGTACACACCTGCCATAATAAATATTTAAACGACCATTTCATAATATTACTCTCTTTTATCTGGATGACAGTTTTCATCCTGCCAAGTGTCATCCACACTATCATTATCAGATCATCTTTCCAAAAATCTGTATACGCATTCAGCAATTACCGGTAAAACACTTTTTTCTGTAAAAACCCAGTCAGCACAAATCGGTGGGCCAACGTGAGGCCGACGGCGCTATGATGTTTTGATGATGGCCCGATACTGGCCTGGCATTCTGTGCTGGCTTGGTAATTGCAATTTTAAAATGATACCCGAAAGATTCTGAGTCTAGACAGGAATAGAATTTTCAAAGGAAATTACATACGCTAAAAATAGAATGTGGGTGCTCTTAAGACCCTCATTTTGGGTATTTTTAACATGATCCAACAATCAAAGGCTTTTTTTTTTCAATGGAAATAAGTGAAAAGAATCCGGTTAATTTGGTCTAATCCATTGGTCATTTTGTAGGGCGCTAAATGAAATGTATATCAATTTTTGCAAAGTTCTTGACAAACCTAATCTTATAAACATGTCAAAAATAGCCATCGGAAGAGATGGCAAATCCCCCGACCAAAAGCCAATATGGCCTTCAGAAGATTGTTCACCAATAGAAAGTGCACTAGAATTAAACCAGCAATACATCACAAAAGTTTTGGAGTTATGGCCATCACAATATTATACTGTCAGGGGAGATAACTAAAAAACCAGGGCACTCAGAATTGTGGTTCTTGCACATGACATGCCTGCTTAAGCTCATGTATTTCTGTACGAATAACCATTAAAATTTGTCTCAAAGGGTATTGGAGATATGGTGATCACAAGCTGGTCATACTGTTATATTGGAAGGGTAGATAACTCAAATACCACAGCACCAACTGTTGTGGTTCTTGCACATGACACCCCTTCTGTTCCTTGTATACAATTGTGGCCATCACAAGGTTATATTGTCGGGGGAGATAACTAAAAAACCAGAGCACCCAGAGTTGTAATTCTTGAGCATGACACACCTGCTTAACCTCATATACATCTGCATCAAGTACCACCAATATGTCTCAAAGGGTATTGGAGGTATGGTGATCACAAGGTGGTTATACTGTTATATTGGAAGGGGAGATAACTGAAATTCCATAGCACCCACAGTTGTTGTTCTTAGGCATCAAGCGTCGTCTCAACCTTGTATACAATTGTACCGAGTACCATCAATACATCTCAAAGGGTATTGGAGTTATGGCCATCACAAGGTTATATTGTCAGGGGGTAATTAAAAAACCAGGGCACCCAGACTCGTGGTTCTTGATCATGACACACCTGCTTAACCTCATGTACACTGTACCAAGTACCATCAATATATTTCAAGAGTGTTGGAGATGTGGCAATCATAAGGTAGTGATTCTATTTTATTGGAAGGGGAGATAACTCAAAAACCATGGCACCCAGAGTTGTGGTTCTTGTGCATGGCACACCGTCTCGGCCTTGTGAACAAATGTGCTAAGTACCATCAATATATCTTAAAGGGTATTGGAGTTATGGCCATCACAAGGTAGTCACTCTATTTTATACGAAGGGGAGATAACTCAAAAACCATGGCAACCAGAGGTGTGGTTCTTGTGCATGACACGCCGTCTCAGTCTTGTGAATAACTGTGCCAAGTACCATCAATGTATCTCAAAGGGTATTGGAGTTATGACCATCACAAAGTAGCCATTCTATTTTATTAGAAGGGGAGTTAACTAAAAAAGTATGGCATCCAGAGTTCTGGTTCTTGTGCATGACACGCCGTCTCAGCCTTATGAACAATTGTGCCAAGAACCATTAATGAATCTCAAATGGTATAGAAGTTATGGCCATCACAAGGTTGCGTCTACGGACGGCCGGACGCCAGGCTGATCGCTATATCCCCCGAACCTATTTGGTCGGGGGATAAAAATTATATGAGTTCCATCATAAGAAAGGCAAAAATTTGAGACCTGGGACCAGTTGTTCAAAGCATCGTTAGCTTAACGGGCTCGTTTGTGGTCAAATTGTTAACAGTTCTAGTAAGTACAATGTTTAATACTTCGGTATTTTTGCTGAAAAAATGTGAGCATCTTTTGCATCTCAAAAAACATTGCAACTAGAGGTAATGTTCTTGTGCATGACACGCCGTCTCAGCCTTGTGAATAACTGTGCCAAGTACCATCAATGTATCTCAAAGGGTATTGGAGTTATGACCATCACAAAGTAGTCATTCTATTATATTTACATTTCCAGTGTAAAGTCTAATGTAAACCTATAGAAAACAATTGCGTTCATAACTCAATGAACGCATCGAATCACATGATTTTCAGTGACGTTAAATGACGTCATTCTAAACCATTGTTCTCTACGGGCGTTGATGACGTCAACGCTGCTCCGCTTTTTGTAGAAAAACAGCGTGTAAATGTTTTTCAGCTTTAAAAGTTTGCCCTACAAGAATTTTTTCGCCCAGTGATGAGGGGCAAATAATGTAAATATAAAAAATAAACTTAACTTTTCTGCTTTTCATGAAAGTATGAACGACAGTGGGTCGCTAGCAAAGTTTTCATGAACCCCTTCGGGGTTCATTTACTTTGCACGCGACCCACTGCGTTCATACTTCCATGAACTGCAGAAAAATAAATTTCATTTCTTAATTATTAGAAGGGGAGATAACTCAAAAAGTAGTTTGAATTCTGGTTCTTATGCATGACACGCCGTCTCAGCCTTGTGAACAATTGTGCCAAGAACCATTAATGAATCTCAAATGGTATAGGAGTTATGGCCATCACAAGGTTGTGTGTACGGACGGACAGACGGACGGACGCCAGACTGATCGCTATATCCCCCGAACCTATTCGGTCGGGGGATAAAAATTATATGAGTTCCATTATAAGAAAGGCAAAAATTTGAGACCTGGGGCCAGTTGATCAAAACATCGTTAGCTTAACGAGCTCGTTAGTGGTCAAATTGTTAACAGTTCTAGTAAGTACAATGTCTAACACTTCGGTATTTTTACTGAAAAAATGTGAGCAGCTTTTGCATCTGCAAAAGCTGCTCACATTTTCTTCTGCAAAAATGTAAGTATATATTTGCCATATTTAACAATATGTTAACCAACGACATAATTAGTTTTGAATAACTGGCCCCTGGTGCGAAAGAGCAGGCAACATATTTCACGAACACTTGTTGTATACCCATATGTCTGATCTGTATATACATGACACAATCTGTTCAAACTTTGATCAGCCTCATTTCAACTTGATTTGAAACATCATTTAAAATATCCTAACATCATGTCAATAAACTGCCAGCCGGGAATACATTTAAAACACATAATGGTGTACATTCCATTTCAGAGTACAGCACTGTCCAATCAAAACACATCTAAATTGTCAGTCAGACCTAAAAAAAAAAAAAACAAGTGCAAGTTACGAAAACATACCTATTCAAATATATTGAAAATTTCACGACCGAAAAAGCAAAAAATTCTGATATTTTTCATATTTCTGCTCAAAACAGTGATTGTGTGTACTCGTTAGAACCGCCTCGGCGAGGCGGTTCTAACGAGTACCCACAATCTATGTTTTTGAGCAGAAATAAGAAAAATAATGTATTCCCCTGTAAACCCCAATTTTGCTATATAAAAGTGGGGTTTAATGGGGGTCAAAACTATATAGTCGTGTTTTCGTGATGGACAGTTGCTTGTCAAACTAACTTGATGCAAAGAGATTAATTGAAAAGTACTTCATAGGAGTTATGAACAGATTTGTGTCTCGTCCCCGCCCATCAGGGCTTGAAGAAATAGATTGAGCTGCATGATGCGTCCACGCACAGCTTAAACTGACCACACATGAGTACTGGTAAACCACTTAGGTCTAAGCCTGCCCAGGCAAAATGGTTTGAGTCAGACCGTCCAACGCCTCTTGGTTTCATTGGGCGACAGGGCTTGAGAAGTCATTTCATCTCAATCTCGGGTAAAAGTCCCACAAAATTGGAAGCAACGTCTCAAAAATGACCTAAATAGTGTTGATGGGGACGTTAAACCTCAACTCAAACAAACAAAACACATTTGTGTCCACAGGTGTATGTAATTTTAATTGGACACAAGACATACAGTGCTCCATGTAGGGAGAAGAATAGACCAAGGGCATAGATAGACATACCCGGTCTTGCTGTCCCCGTTTCCTTTTACCTTGCTAAATGAAGTAAAAGAAATAACAACCATTTAACATACTTAGCAAGGGTAATTAGTGTTATTTTTGACAAGAAGATTACTCATTAGTGAAAAACGATATACCCATTACTGGTTTCGTTTAACCCATTTTTTACCAGAAACGCCAAAACCATCCAATGACAAGCATTGCAGGCCCAGATCAGACGCCGCCTTCAGCGGCGTCTGATCAGGGCCTTCACTGTTTGCAGAAAGTTCAACCATTTTCTGAATAGATTTCTGAAAAATACCCTGACACCCCAGAATATTGAACTGACTCCTGCAACATCCCACTCAGTACAAAATGGGTTAAGGGAATGGGCAGATTGTCAGGGGAGGCAATTTGCAAAAATAACATGATCACAGTCCCAAGAAAATCTGTCTTTCTGGTTTGTGACAAGGAAAGAGACACTTAGGCAGGCGTTGTTTTTCAGAGAAGATTTATTCTTAATTTTAGCAGGTCTTAAAAGTGGAACTTGACTGTAGTTTTACGCTAAAGTTTCTCTTTGCTGGGCAAGCCCCCGTCCTCCCCACCACGCATTGGGGCTTGCAGAAATAGATTGGGCTACAGGATTCTTCCGCACATGAGCTAAAACAGACCCAACTTGAGTGGTAATAAACTGCTTAGAAGGTCTGCCCAGGAAATGTGGAGCAAGTCGGACCGCTTCTTAAACCCTAGCGGTATCTTCGGGCTGTAGGGATTGAGGTGTCATCTCAGTGTCAGGTAAAAGTCCCACAAAAATTGGAAGCAACATCTCCAAAATGACCTTAAAAATGGTAACAGGACGTAAAACCTCAACACAAATAAACAATCTCCATCCTAGGTTCTGATTGTCTTTAGGGTGGTTGGTTGAAGGTGTGTATCTTGCGCCACTAGGGACTGGGAGTCCAACTGATATTGGCTTACAGTTGGGCAAGGCCTGCTGTCCTTGCAGCAGATACAGGTAGAGAGGTGGACAGGTGTTGTAATTTCTTCTGTTTCTACATTCACTTTTATCTTTTCTAAAATCCTCTCTATCCCTTTTCTCCCTTTCTCCGGGCGATGACACAAAATGACCAAAAAGGGTTGACATATTAAACCCCATAAAATCATTCAGTCTGTTTGTCCTTGTTGTGTGTTAGTCTGCATTGCTGTTTGGATCTACGTTTGTCCATGAACTCTGGTTTTGAGCCCCCAACCCCTCTCCACTGATGTTTTTTCAAAGACCGTCCAAGGGGCAGTTGTTCTTGACCTTGTATGGTGGCTGGCGCGTGTTGTAATGTGCCTTAACCCTTAAGGCGCGGAGAAAAACTACATCTGAAAATGTCGTCTGCTTATGCTGATTTTTTTTTTGCAAACTTTTTAAAAATATGTATGCATACTGGCAAACAGTGTGGGCCCAGATCAAACTGCTCCTACAGGAGCAGTCTGATCTGGCTCCACACTGTTTGCAAAAAATACGTTTAATGTAACCGGCAGACGGCAAAGCAGACGACGATTGTCGTGATTGACATTTTATTTCTCCTCTTCTTTTCTTTCGGTCACTTCTTTGTTAGTGACTTTTCTTGAAAAACTCGTTCATATTTTTGTTCACTTCTGTTTTTCAGTGTGTTCTTTAAAACTGTGAATGAATAACGCCTGCTCGATTGTTTATCAATTGACCCAAAGTAATAAAGTGATCTCGAAGCTTTCCTGCGATTGTACAGATGACCACGTAATCCAGATAATGGTTATTTATAGATGTGCTACTTTTGTTGCTGTGTTCTGTACAGAGAGGTTTATCTGTAAAACCTGGACTGGGTTCAGTTGTCAGGACTTTTGCAAACATTCCAGTGTAAAGAGGGTTAGGTGTGAAACCTAGTCTGTAAACATGTGTCAGGACATTGGCAAGTAGTGTAGACCCAGATCAGAATGCAAGAATGCGGCATCTGATCAGGATCAGGGTCTACACCGTTTGCTTAAAATGCAAAAATCTAAAGTTTAAACAGTACCAGCCTTTCAGTACTTTGATCCTCTCTTATTTTGGTGGCTCGAGATGCGTCTGTTCTTTAGTAACATTTTCTTTCAATTTCACCGATTTCTTAATGCTTCGGAAAGAATGGTGGTTTGATTTTTTTTACCATATCCATAACTCGATTTATGGATATCCATTAATCAGCCGAATAATGGATATCCATAATTTGAATTATGATCCAAACTATGGGGTGCCATTTTACTATTTAATCCGTATTTATAGACATCCATAAATCGAATTATGGATATCCATAATTCGATTTATGGATATCCATAAATCAGCCGAATAATGGATATCCATAATTCGAATTATGGATATCCATAAATTGAATTATGGATATCCATAATTCGATGAATGGATATTATTAATTCAGATACATGGATATCCATAATTCGAATTATGATTATCCTTAATTCGATTTATGGATATCCATTATTCCTCTGATTTATGGATCGAATTATGGATATCCATAATTCGATTTATGGATATCCATAATTCAGATCGATTTATGGATATCCATAATTCGAATTATGGATATCCATAAATCACCACCAAAGGTTTGATGGTTTAATGATTTCTCCCTAAAACACGTGATTGTTTATTGTCAAAATCTTCAAGGAATTCATCATCGCTGGAAGATGATGGCCGGTCAAAGGGACATATCTGCCGTGCAGCCTTTTCAGCCCGTAAGGCTTCCAAAGCAACGGACGGCATACGCTAAACGCCCGCCATGTGTGCAGTTAAATATCGGAACCAGCCGTAAGATCTGGAAATTCCGTCCAACGCATCCGGTACCTTTGGAATCACCTCTATGAGGTCTGCGCACCTAGTCGGACGTAAGATTATAATGATCCAAACGGGCAATCTGTGCATATAAATCGGAAATCTGACGCGAATAGACGAGTGTTTTTTTTAAGGTAAAGGGAGCAGTCATTATTCATTAGGTTTATTTGCTGAGGAGAATTATGGATATCCATAATTCGATTTATGGATATCCATATTTCGATCTAAATTAATGATATCCATAAATCGATTTATGGATATCCATAATTCGATTTATGGATATCCATGATTTTATTTATGGATATCCATAAATCGGCCGAATAAAGGATATCGATATTTCGATTTATGGATATCAAGAAATCGAATAATGCATATCCTTTATTCGATTTATGGATATCATTAATTCACTTCGATTTATGGATATCCATTATTCGAATTATGGATATCCATAAATAATTATGGATATCCATAAATACGGATTAAATAGCAAAACGGCGCCTAATACCAAACAGGCAATCCGTGCATGCTTTCTGGAGAAAAATGCACATGGTCGTTATATATAGTCTTAACATATATCCATATAATACTCTACTTGAGATGTATGGAGTACCAGGCAGATTCATATATATCTCCTGCCCCCCGCCCATTGGGGCTTCGAGAAATAGATTTGGTTGCATGAGCTGAGAGTACTGATAAACCGTTTAGAAGGACTGAGCCTGTCCATAGTCGTGCGCCGAGTCAATGGGCGACAGGGATTGAGATTTGTTTGCATTTGAGTTTAACGGCCCAGTCAACACTAATTAAGGTCAATTTGAGCCGGTCAGTTTACCTATCCACACTTTTCCTGCGCAGGCTCATACGTAATCAGTTAACCAGTACAGTACATATTCTTCCGCCACAAACTGGCAACTGCCCTTCTTGAATCAGCGTAAGGGAGAGAATGACCGTAGAAAAGATTTCATGATCAATCTCTGCTAGTCTGATAATTCAAGTCTTATCAATTTTAGTATTTTTATTATATAAAAAAATATCACCTTGTTGGTAATGGCAAGTCTATTTGGTAGAATCTCCAAACTTAGTAATCTCAAAATTAAGCCAGAGAAACTAGACTAGCTAAACGTTTATACACTATTCATTTTAATGCAAAGGATGCTTTTAATTTCATAGTATCCATTTAAACGCCTAGTGGCTAGGCTAGGTGTAAGTGGGTATCCATTTCACGGACTTGTGAAAGTGATGTGTAAACTTTTTGATGACTCCGAAACAAAACTCCCCTTCTTGAATCAGCGGAAGGGGGAGAATGACCGTAGAAGAGATTGCTTGACCAATCTCCTCGAAAGAATGTTGCCGACCCTAGCAGGTATCGAACCCGTGTTCTCCTGATCACCAGTCTGACGCGCACCCGACTGAGCGACCGAGGCCGGCGGTATTGGGATGTCATTTCATCTCATTGAAGGCTTAATGCCCAACATAATTGGAAGCAACGTCTCCAAAATGACCTAAATAGTATTGATGGGGACGTTAAACCTCAAATCAAACAAAACATACATCTCCCACACCAAGAGCACATTAGACATGATGATGAGCTATACTTGCCAAAACCATAGGCCACCACTAAGCCTACCTCCACCTCCATCCCGGCTTTTATTACACACCTAAATCGGAAACCTGACGGGTATAGTCGAGTTTGTTTTTGTTTTTTGCAAAGGGAGCAGTCATTATTCATTAGGATTATTTGCAGAGGAGAATTATGGATATCCATAATTCGATTTATGGATATCCATAAATCAGCCGAATAATGGATATCCATAATTCGAATTAAGGATATCTATAAATCGATTTATGGATATCCATAATTCCATTTATGGATATCCATAAATTGATTTATGGATATCCATAAATCAGCTGAATAATGGATATCCATAATTCGATTTATGGATATCATTAAATCGGATAATGGATATCCATTATTCGATTTATGGATATCATTAATTCAGTTCGATTTATGGATATCCATAATTCGAATTATGGATATCCATAATTCGAATTATGGATAGCCATAAATAATTATGGATATATATAAATACGGATTAAATAGTAAAACGGCACACCATACAATACATGTTTAATTGCACCCTTATCGTGGCATTCACTCGCAAGGTATTGAGCTTTAAACATGGCTAGCGATGCAAAAGCAAGCTTTTCTTCAAAACTTTAGTACCGTGCTGTAAAAAGGCACTTGTATTTGAAAGGGAAAACAGGTCAGGAAAAACATTGCCAGTGGGTCTTCTGAACCATCCTACGGACAAGTTAAAATTCAAACGGGGTAGAAAGTCTTTAGAAGACGAAACCGGGTCTGGATGCCCATCAGATGCCACCGATGAAGACATAAATACGGGATCTGGTGTACTCTGATAGGCGAATTAAGGTGGAAGAAATAGCGAATGCATTACATATTTCACATGATAGTGTTTCAACAAGTTTAAATGATCGCTTTGGTTTGCGCGCGGCTAACAGCCAGTTGGGCCCCAACATCCCTTAGCGACGAGCAAATCAGAGCATCAGTATGCAGCGCATTATTGAAGCGGTTTAGGTCAACGGAAGAGTGTGGTGACTAGATGAGACCTGGGCCCATTATTATGAGCCAGAGAATAAAACTCTCCAAAGGGATTCTGCTCCAACAGGATAATGCATGAGTCCACACTTGCAACATTGCAATGGATGTTGTTGAGCAGAATGGGCACGGCCTAATGCCGCACGAACTTAGTTCCTAGTGACTATTTCCATTCCCAAGCTTGTTGGTCCAAGTGTATCATTCTAGACGGCAAAAACATTGAAAAAGAAGAGATCGATCTCACCCAGAAATAAGTTAGGCTGTTTTTATTGACTCGCCCTCGTAGTTACATCAGCCCTCGTCCATGCCATGCTGAACTGGGAGTCTCTGGCTGATATGGGGTCAATATGCAAAGTGCTCTATGATAATCTCTGTTAATCAACACTTCACTGCTGGACTTCAATGAATGGTTACAAAGGTATTAACATACATGTGCACCAACAACAAAGAAAACAGGACAATAAGAAATGATACTAAATGGACATAAACCTAAATGCACATAATACTCAGTTTAAATGTTTTCCCCTGTCCTTATTTATCAACCCTTTTTGTACCAAATGGAATCTTCCTCCTTATATATGGCACGAGTCTATTTCAAAATTTAGGGGTGTCAGGTTGTGTTTTTCTTCAAATTTTTTTTGGACAATGGCTTTTTTAACTTGCAAACAGTGTAGGCCCGGCGTCTGATCTGGGCTCGCACTGTTTGCTAGGGTACCCGTTTTGGGGTTTCAGGTACTAAATGGGTTAAAAGCAACGTGCGTTCTTATGACGAAGAGCTTGATAAGATTTTAACCTTACCTGTACAAAAGATTAAATATTTCATGGAAACACATTTAAACACATTAAGATTTGAAGACAGAAACTGAAGCTATTTGTCTGACATGGACAATATCAATAAATATCTACTAATGTTTTCGATGGATGCTTTTAAAACCCTGCTTTACAATTATTTTGTCATATAAAGAGTATTTATTGTTAAAATACCTTTCTTTATTATCACTAAATGTTTGTTTTGCAGTTAAACGGCCTAGACAACAGTATTTGAGGTTATATCGTGCTAGTCAGTTTTACATTACCATAATGGGACGGGATATACTAAGCTTTTTACCTGGGCACAGTGCACATACTTTCTCAAAAAACTGACAACTGCCCTTCTTGAATCAGCGAAAGGGAGAGAGTTTCACGATCGATCTGCACAGAATGTTGCCGATCCGGCAGGATTTGAATCCGCGATCTTCAGTTCAACTACGAGGGCGAGTCAATAAATTTTTTGTTTGTTTGAGGTTTAACGTCCCCGTAAAGGTGATTTTGGAGACGTTGCTTCCAATTTTGTGGGACTTTTACCCGACATTGAGATGAAATGACATCTCAAGCCCTGTCGCCCAATGAAACCAATAGGGTTTATAAGCATGGAAGGACCGACTCGCACCGCTTTCCCTGGGCAGACTTAGATCCTCTAAGTGGTTTACCAGTACTCGTGTGCAGTATGTTTCAGCTCTGCGATCATGCAGCCCATCTATTTCTTCAAGACGCGATGGGCGGGGGCCTGAGTCAATAAAATAACAGCCTTACTTATTTCTGGGTGAGATTGATCTTTTCTTTTTCGATGTAATTGCCCTTTGGAATGATCACTTGGACCAACGTTGTTCCAGTGCCATCAGTCCAGAACTGAAGAAGCCAGGGTCCTTGTGCAGACGACACATAAACATCGGTTAACTCGACATGAATTTCATGACCTGTTTTCCCTTTCAAATAGAACTACCGAATTACAACATGGTACTCAACTTTGACGAAAAGCTTGCTTTGAATCGCTGTCCATGTTTGATGTTCAATATATTTTATGAGTGAATGACACAATAAGGGTGCATTTTTTTGCACGCATGCCCAAAACATGTATTGAAACAAGGCATGAAAATCTTAGATGTCTCGGTCAATTGGAAATGCCCTGCCAGCACAAACAACGGGCCAACGTCGGGGCGATAGCGGTACGACGTAACAACGTCGTACAGCTATCGGCCCGACGTTGGCCCGGCATTCTTTGCTGGCTGGGCATGGGATAGGCTGGTTACTTATTGACTTGCCCTCGTATTCATCATATATATCCCAACTTATTTAAATAGCAAGTTTAAATTGAAAAAGCAAAGCAAAAGTTGCCCTTGTTTACACTTTCATAAAGAAAAGTAATTTCTGTGTTTATATATTTAATCTGATGATCGATTGGGTTTGGGTTTAATGACACGTCAACATTTATGAATCATTTTGTGCCGTCTTCCAGAGAACGGGAGAAAAGAGACAGAATTCACGGCACTTTCGCGACACCCAACCAAGATACACGACATCTTCACCAGCCCTCCCCACCTCCTAGATATAAGGAGAAAAAGAGATAGAAGAGGGACAGTAGAGGACATAAAAGTGTGGAACAAGTGAAAAAGAGGAAAATGCAGGTTGACCTTTAACATTTTAATGCACCAACAAGTATAGGCTTTTACAAGAAGAAAAAGCGGCCCATAACAAGTATAAGCTTTCACACAAAAAAAAGGCTCCACGGGCAGAGCTTTGGCACAGGATTGCTGTCACATTTGTACAAGCCCATATTTGCTGTCATATTTGTACAGGCTAATACAAAATATACATCTACAAACGCTCGACCACGTTGGACCACTGCCTATCTTATAAGCTCCCCAGGAGCCTTCAGATTTGGCTAGCTAAAAACTTGCCTCACCACTAGGAAAATGGGTTCAATCTTCAATAAGTGCTTTATAGGGTTTGAGAAAGTTCTCTACTAACTTAAACAGTTTTCAAGCAATTCATTTGATAAGTTGTCACACGCATTTTAAAGATGAAAATGTACTTTTTGACAAAATTACAGTATTCGCAACTTTGACATCCAGACATTGTACTTCAGTCGGCAGGATCCTGGGTGCAGACTGGCAATTAGAATATTGCTAAAGACAGTTAATTGTATAAAACACATTTCTGGTATAAAACTCTAGACATTCACATTTAATGTGCGAAAACCGGAGTACCCGGAGAAAACCCCCAACCTCTGTTGTAGAAGTTGCCATCTCACATCTGACCCTAGTGAGGTCCAAACCACCGCGGTGAGAGACCTAATGATTAACCCATTTGGTACTGGAAACCCCAAAACGGGTACCCTGGCAAACAGCGCAGGCCCAGATCACACTGTTTGCAAAAAGCTCAGCCGTGTATTTTCCAAATGAATTTTGAAGAAATCACAACCTGACACCCCTAAATTTTGAAATGGACTCCTGCTATATATAAGGAGGTAGATTCCATTTGGTACAAAAAGGGTTAAGGGCGACAGTAGTTAGCTCAATAAAAGTGTCAAAATAAGCCGCCAAAATCAAACAAGGAAAACAGGGACCTGTAATAAAGAAAAGACACCGAAACTTTCCAAAATAATATATAACAAATAACTTTAACTAAACAAAATGGCTCCCTTTGATCTTTTTCCTTCCGCTATCGCTTGGTTTTGTTCAGTTCACAAAGAAAAAGGGTAATGCTAGACGCTAACCACACGCCGATGACGAAAATTCTATAGATCAATTAGCTACTCTAATAATCTGAGCATTTTGGACCCACCCAGTCAATAACAGGGATTGATCAGCTTATAGATAGATTTACAAGTTAATGTTAGGTTTTGTACAGTGACAAGAAAGGGAATTTGTCATTAAAAAGGCAAGCATAAAAGATGAAACTTCTTGAATATCACAGTTAGATTCCTGTCATTAAACATGAAAACCACTTTGACATGAGTTTTGTTTATAGTGGTATGTTCATATGGCCCCTCTAAAACGAGATATGATGAATGAAGAACGCTATACATGTCTTGTCTTCCAGCCTATCATATGTAGTCAACATGTATTTATTTCGGGTTATTTCACTCATAATGTAGACTGGCTCCCGGTCGTATGTTCATATTTTTTTCTCATGGATTTTGTAAACTTGATCAAGAAACACAATCCAAACATTTCTTTTCCTTCAAAGTTGTCTTTCTTTCTACTCTTAGAACAAACTCAGCAATCAGTGAAAACATATTTTTGTAAGTTTGACTAATTAATAGTTTGACGACGGGAGCCAGTCTACTCATAATGGTAAATATTGTCCCAGCTCGATAGTCGTAAAAAATTAAGACCACCTTTCGGACTGTTCAAAAGTGGTCTTTATGACCACTTTTGAACCGTCCCAAAGGTGGTCTCTGAACAGTGGACATTGAATGCAGAACAGAAAATACAAAGTAAGAATAACTGCAACCTGCTAAATAAGCTTTTTAAACCAGAATTAGACTTACTACGTGGTCTAAATAGCGGAATTTCACTGTACATTCATACAGTGGAACTTGAACAGTTCGAATACCTTCGGGGCCAAGAGATAGGGGTAGTGCAAATTACTGAGGGTTAGTCATAATTTCGATCTGTTAAATAAAAGAATGTTGTGTGTTCACAGTAGAATTGCCTCATTGAGATGGAATACACATATTAGCAACATGTGTATGAAGGCAAATAGAACGCTTGGTTTCCTGAGGCGAAATCTTCATCAGTGTCCTCGGGATGTAAAAGAGGCAGCATATAAAGGACTTGTTCGCCCGATCTTGGAATATGCTATTTGTATCTGGGACGCCAGCGGAGTGGTCCTTAATGAAGAAATTGCTAGAGTTGCTAGATTTGTAAGATGCAATTACTGTTTTGAAACTGGGAGCATGACTGGAATACTAGGCAAATTAAGATTGGAGTTTCTCAAGAAAAGGAGAAGAGACAGTAGGCTCATACTTTTATACAAAGGTCTAAATGATGCTGCCAGCATCCAACAGACGACCTTATTCTCCCAGCTAGGCACTGTAGAAATCATCATTCACTGGCGTTTCAGACCCCTATTGCAAGAACGAACAGCTCATCTCTCGAAACTAATATTAGAGTTTGTAAGGGCCAGGATTGTGGCCACGTAACACTGACCGTTCCATTGCGGGTTTTCTGTCGCGGTTTATTTTTGTAATGGTTTGTCTTTGGGTGTTTGTATCGTTTATATTGTTTTGGATGACCAATTGGTCATTCTGTGGGGAAAGTAACTGTCCTTTTGGCTTTCCGCTATTGATGTTTCCATTAAGGTCTGTTGTTTCATGTTTGTGTTTCTTTCCCTTTGGTATCTCTGATGGGAGCTATGGGTTAATTGTATCGATTCCTGATCATTGCCTTCACTTCTATTTTGGAATGCCCTTCCCGACCACACCTGAAGGTGCTGAGGATTGTGTTGCTGAGTTTATCTCTTTGGTTAGAGCTAGGGACTAACTATCCATATCACAGGTCCTGGTGTATGACAACTGACACAATAAAACATTTCCCGCCTTTTCTACCTCATCAAGTATATCTGATAACCCAGATAATGTGCTGCATTATGTAATCAATTAGATCTTCTTGAGAAAAGCATAACTTCTCAGCAAGTCTGTGAACTCGTGTCTCAAAAAGATCCTTATCTTATTTACATCATGCTGCGGAGACATATCAAACTAAATCGACAAACCAAACTGTTAACACTTATTAATTTTGCGGGTTCCTCACAACGGTATGAAAGACAATGTTCATGTCAAATACAATTTTTGTCATGCGTTAGCGTTCCAGTAAAGTTAAGGTCAAGAATACGAAAATGGAGCCACCAACAGAATTGATTAAAGTTTTGCCCTGTGAGACCGGTAAAGCTAGATAGATTCAGTTGAGATGGCTCACAAGGAGCCGTATCATCAGGTTCTGCGCTGTTTGCCGCCCTGTAAATGATTCTGACTCAATCCGTCGTTTAGGATGGTTGGGTGAGGGGAAGGTGTCGTGTAGCTTGCATCACTAGCCCGTCTCCGTATGACCTTAGCTGTTGGTGAGACGTAAAACTCAAACACTTACTCACTTGCATCACTGGATCCGGAGCTTCAAGTCGATTGGCTTGCTGTTGGACAAGGCATGCTTTCCTTGCAGGGGGGTAAATCGTTGTTTCGTCTATTTCTACACCCTCTTCTATTTTCCTCTTTCGTCCCTCTCCCACACTTTCAACTCCTCTACTATCTTTTCTATCACTTTTCTCGCTTTCTCTGAGAGGTGTCGTCCACACAAGGTTAAAAAACCTCACACCAGCGTTGATGTGAAGTCATTTTAACGTTGTGTGCCCACTGCGAGCCCATTACAATCAAACAAAACGCCTCCGATTACGGAAATCAGGCACTCAAGGCGACACGGTCAACCGTAACGGTCAACAGTTCAAATCAGAGAGAGAGAGAGAGAGAGAGAGAGAGAGAGAGAGAGAGAGAGAGAGAGAGAGAGAGAATGACCATAGAACGTATTCCACGGTCAGTTTCCGCGAATCCGCGAAAGAATGTTTCCGAACCCGAGGATTGAAAGTATGCATGTGACTCCCGGATGCATAGACGACAGCGTCATACCCTCCGGACAAAACAAAACATCCTACTTGCATCCAAAAGCATTGTATCTTATCCACAAGCGTCACAGACTTTTTTCATACCAGCAAGATGCCATCGATCATAAGCTTGTTAGAATCTTTTCACAGTATGAAAGCCATGTAAATTTCTTTTTACGGCATCCAACGGCTGAGAAAATTAACGCAGATAACTACTTTACAACTGTCGAAATGGATTTTAGTGTAAACTGGCTTGGAATTATGTCATTTTAAAACTGATAAACACAGGGTTCCCACAAATGCTGTCACGAACATTCTCACGAGATGTTTTGCATAAATGTTACATAGATCTAAGACATGATTTGTGGTAAAAACAACTTCGCTACTGGAACAAAATATCAAGACTCCCATGCACTGGGGTCTGTACGGTAAAAGTATTAACCCAAATCAGGAGCATATACTATGTTCTATAAAAAGGTAATCCTTGGAAGCAAGGACTACATAAGAGAAAGTGTACCAGTTGCTTCTGGGCTAGACTAGCTAGTTTCGGCCACTTAGGCTTCATCAGTGACCCTGTGAGTGAAATTATATGCTCCTGCCCAAATCAAACACTCAATGCCAATGTAGGCTACACAAGGATACTAGTTGAGTTGCAGAATTATAGTCACCTCAGATGTTCTTGACGCTAACATATTATAAGAATCTTATATGGGTGTGAGGGGTGGATGGAAAAATCCGTCCCGAGGGACACTGTCCGGCATCAAGAGGCTTGCCGAGTGATACCGGACAGTGATCCCGAGGGACGGATTTTTCTATCCACCCCTCACACCCATATTGGATTCTTTTTCTTGCATACCTTCCCAATTTTTAATGCTGCACTCACTTCGGTTACTAATGTCCGCCATTTTGTGTTGGCACTGCAGGAATGTTTAGTGACGTCACGTAACGTGCTGTGACGTCAACCTTAACAACGGCGCATACGAGGTCGTAATCAACCAGTGCATTCATCAAACACGCGATTATATTCGATTTTGGGTCGGAACACCAAGGTCAGAACATAAATTTCTATCCCAGGGTAAAATCACGGATTTCCTTGTCTGATGTGCAAGAAAATGCTCAGTTAAGCTGAGCATGAATAATGTTTTACAACCCCGGGACATGAAGCTTTGTACGACTTCGGCTGGACTAAGGTAGCTACCTTAGTAACCAAAGTTTCAGCCCCCAACACCCAAGGTAGCTACCAAAGTGATGTCATCGGTCAACCATAGTTCAACCCACCTCTTGGGTAAAGGTGCTAAGGTACTGAAGAGTGTTCCAGATGGCGTTTGTACCTGCAAATGTATTTGCTTGTTTGTTTGATTTGAGGTTCAACGTCCCCGTCAACACTGTAAAGGTCATTTTGGAGAAGTTGCTTCCAATTTTGTGGGACTTTTACCCGACATTGAGATGAAATGACATCTCGAGCCCTGTCGCCCAATGAAACCAATAGGGTTTATTAGCACGGACGGTCCGCCTCGCACCGCGGTTCCTGGACAGGCTTAGATCCTCTAAGCGGTTTACCTTAGTCCCTGCTAGCATTCTACATAAATCTACAGCGGGCCGTTAGCGGCCCGTCAGCTACCCTGACGGGCCGCTAACGGCCCGCTGTAGATTTATGTAGAATGCTTACTGGGGTTTACCCGTATCCTCTGATAAAGCTAGTGAGCATGTCATTGGTAACTACTACAGTACCTACTTTTTTCGGTCTTTGATGAAACGTTAGATCAATCGGTATCCATTCGGTATCTATATGATTCAGCGCGGTTGTACAGGCTGATCTGAGTCTTCACTGGACGCACATGCGCGAAGACTTAATTTCCATTAGGTTCGGCCATATGAAACCTCTACGTACTTGACGTTGACCTCAAGGTCATCGAGATCAAGCCAGTTCAATTTCCTCAATCTCGGCAGTCACCCAATGTCAAATCAACGTTGAAACAACGTTAAAACGTTGTTTCAGTTGAAACAACGTTATTTCAACGTTGAATCGACATTGCGTGAACACCATGTGCCTGCGGGACCCCCCACCCCCCCCCCTCATTTTTATACAGTAAAACCGAGGTTTTCAAGGGTATACATTATTTTTCTTAATTCTGCTCAAAAATATAGCTTGTGGGTACTATTTAGAACCGCCTCATCGAGGCTTCTAACGAGTACCCACAATCTGTGTTTTGAGCAGAAATAAGAAAAAAATCACAAATTTTCATCTTAAATTTTCATTTTTCGGCGATTAAGGTCACAATGTATTTATATAGGCGTGTTTTCGTAATGGGGTCTCTAACATGAAGAAACTTTAACGCAAAAATTTCTGTTTTATTATTAATACTATTATTATTATTCCTGTACGAGGTATTTCGTACAGGCGAAACTAGAATACGCAACCAAGTCAAAGACAAACAAACAAACTCCCATGAGAAAAATAGTAACACGTTGTTGAAGCACTTCAATAATGCGGGCAAACATTTTGAATAATTACGCCTGTGCGAAGCGCAGGAGTCTCAAGAAAATGTTACATTGCGAAACGCAAAACAAAGCCCATGTCGAGGGTAGCTGATCCCTATCAGTCATTCCGAGGGACAGATTTTTTTCCAGTCTGTGTCGAACTTTAATTTATTTCGTTTTCTGATGAGAAACTTTCGTGTGAAAGAAAAATCCGTTCTCAGTATCAGCTCTCTGTATTCAAAATACTGGAAATATAAACACATATCTTTTTTTATTTTTCGGGGTAAAAAAAGTATATTTTTACGAAGTACATTGCTGCAAAATTAATTCATTTTGTTTGCTTATTCGGGCAGTATGGTATGGGATATTCAACAAGTGTGTGTTCCCAGACTGTGTTGTCTGGTTCAAATGTCTGTCTGTTCAGCATTCCATGTATAATCATTGTGCAAAATGCAGTTGATGTAGTAAACACATGTTCCTTTGATTATTACATCCCAGCAGGCTCATGTCGCTAGGGCAACGTCAAATCAACGTCGGTGCAACGTCGTAGATCTGCCGTTGCATAAATGTCATGACGCTGTACCGATGTTGATGTGACGTCAAAGTTACGTCATTTGCCTGCTGAGAGGGATCATTCATGTTTTACCCTGAATATTTCAATATACAACACTCCTCCCAGATTTTCAGTCATTTGTGTTGAACGATTTCAATTATTCACATTGATTCAGAAGCAGAATGGAAAACAGAATAGATCCTGATCAGCTGGCTTCCGAGAAGCCAGCTGATCAATATCTATACTGTTTTCAAGAAAGGATGTATCCTGGTTCAGCCGGGTGATGGTTTGTTGGATCCCTAAACGTCCGACACCCCTTAGTGTCCGACAAACTCATAAGTTTTTTTCGGGAAACTGTTGAAAACGGTGGTGAATCATCAATTATTACATATTAAGTAAGGAATTCGCGTTTTTTTTTTTTTTTTTTTTTTTTTTTTTTCAAAATATTCACGGCGTCTGTTCAGGGTCTACACTGTTTAATTCCAGTACATGCAGAAATTAAGGAAATTAAGGGTCAGACGCCACAAAACGCAGCGTTTGATCACCATCAGCACTTTTTTTTCAAATCATATAAAGCTGGAATTTAAGGACTGTGGGTGGTCCGTCTCAGTCCAGGCTACACTCAGAGACAATCGCCCAACAAGTACTCTCAGTGCCTTGATTTTGGTTTAAACCAAGGTGCTTATGATGAGGACTTCAAGATTACCCTTTTTGTACCAAAATGGAATCTTCATCCTTAAATATAGCAGGAGTCCATTTCAAAATTTAGGGGTGCCGGGTTGGGTTTTCTTAAAATATATTTGGAAACTGGCTGAACGTTTTGCAAACAGTGTAGGCCCTGATCTGGGCCTGCACTGTCTGCCAAGTGCCCCTTTAGGGGTTTCCGGTACTAAATGGGTTAAAGTCATTCGTTTAAAAGTTGTCCCCATTTCTGGTATTTAGAATAGTAATTCCTTTCTACTTTTTTCCCTCCCAGGGCTTTTTACCCTGGATGCGCTTGCCACCTTAGTGTTTTAACTTCACCATACTTAAGAAATTAAGTCCTTTAAAATATATATAAGATTTATATTTCATGTCATTTATGATGAAAAATATTTCGTAATAGTTGTTTGGAAGACTTAATTATCATTTTTATTGAATGTAGTTTCAGTTGTCTCTTTTAACCCATTCAGTACCAGAAACCCCAAAACGGGTACCCTGTCAAACAGTGGAGGCCCAGATCAGACGCCGCAGAACGCGGCGTCTGATCAGGGCCTCCACTGTTTGCTAAAAGTTTGGTCATTTTCCAAATAGATTTTGATGAAAACACAACCTGACACCCCTAAACTTTGAAATGGACTCTTGCTATATATAAGGAGGAAGATTCTATTTGGTACAAAAAGGGTTAAATACCACCAGCCAGATATTCTAATTACGTTTCAGATTTTGGCCCCCGCCCATTGGGGCTTAAAGAAATAGATGGGCTGCATGATGCTTCCACGCAGAGCTGAATCTGACCGCACACGAGTATACTGGGAAACCGCTTAGAGGATCTAAGCCTGCCAATGCAAAGCGGTGCGAGTCGGACCGTCCATGCATATGAATCTTATTGGTTTCATTGGGCGACAGGGCTTGAGAAGTCATTTCATCTCAATGTCGGGTATAAAATTCGCACAAAATTGGAAGCAACGTCTCCAAAATGACCTATACAGTGTTGACGGGAACGTTAAACCTCAAATCAATCAAACTCATCTAAACTGAGGCTCATTTATCATATATTTACATGTCCAGTTTAAGTCTATAATGTAAACATGTAGTTCATACCTCCATGATCGTTTTAACGCCATGTAATAAATTTTGTAATCCACTTGGAAAGAAAGAAGAAAAACGAAATATAAGTAGGAGGCTTGTGCCATTCTAGTGCTTATTCATTATATGTGACTGTCTTGAATGGCTTGATGTCGAGTAAACAGATAAAAAAAAAAAAAAAAAAAAGAAAGATAAATAGCCTATGATGTTGATGCTGATAATTTAAAGACACTTGTCACGCCAAGAAAACATAAACATTTTCGTTATTGCACTCGAGGAACATCGATTGCTTTGTCGTAAACTCAGCCTGTCCGATATGGCGTACCTGAAAAGGAGCAACATGTTTTCTTTAAGAGTAGACGCATATTTACAAGGCGAAGGAAATCTTCTCTATTCGTCTTATTTATTAACTATTTCTGAACGCATGTCAGATGCCTTTATGTCCAGCTCTTCATCTGCCAGTCTTTTTTTTCCTGTGTTCAACCTTCTAATTTCTTGTAAGCTGAATCAGGGTTAAATAGAATGTGCAGGAAATGTCGTATCGTATCCGGTTTTCTGGCAAAAATAAGAAACTGTCAAGAATGTAATACGCCCAGAGAGTTGCAAAGTTTAAACAGGAGACATAATGCGTGCTTGTCAAAACTTATTTTTCTGATGGAAAAGGTAATCATCACAATAACAAGTTCGTGAAACAATCGAAGAGCCCTCCCCCCAAACCCCACTTGGGGTTACGGGATGATACATTATCTGTGTTATGTTTGCTCAAAAACATAGATTGTGGGTACTCGTTAGAACCGCCTCGTTGAGGAGGTTCTATGAGGCGGTTCTAACAAACACCGACAATCTGTGTAGAAACCTTAAATAAGAAAGATTTTATCACTTTTATCTAATATTTGTCATTTCTGACACCATGTTTGACGCCATTATTTCACATGGACATGTTTACCTAATGACGTTTCTTACACCTGTGGTCACAAATATGAAATAACTTTCAATGAATCTCTTTGCATCAAGTTAGTTTGACAAGCAAATGTCATTCATCAAAGAATTCTAAAACTAGATCAAGCAATTGATTGGTCTCAGTTTGGAAAACGCTTTCTGATTGACATTTGAGATGTATTTTGATTGGACAGTGTAGGAGTCAGCAATGAAATGTACACCACCTTGTGTTTTGAATTTATTTCTGTCTGGCAGTTGACTGATAGGATGTTAGGATATATTGAATGATGTTTCAAGTCAAAATGAAATGAAGCCCATCAAAGTTTGAACGCTTTTGTGTGTACAGGTGTATGTCTGTTACAAACGTAGATGGTCAGTGTTAACGAGTACATACAGCCTATGATTTTTAGCTATATATAGAAGAATAATGTATACCAGTTTAAACCCCAGATTTCTCTATTCAAATGGGGTTTACAGGGCTGTGCATTACACCGACCTGTCCATGTGATAGAAACAAAAGAATAATATAAGATTCTTGCACACCAGATAAGGAAATCCTTAGTTTTAGCTTGGGGTAGAAATTCTGTTCTAACCCTGGTGTACTTACCCTAAATCGAATATTCTCGCGTGTTTGATAAATGCACGAGTGAATACGACCTCATATGCGCAGTCGTTAATGATGGCGTCACAGCACGTGACGTGACGTCACTAAACATTCCTGTAGTGTCATCACAATATGGCGGACGACGGTAACCGAAGTGACTGCAGCTGCAGCATTAAAAATCCGCGCTAAGAAATGGAAGGTATGCAAGAAAAAGAATCCTATATGGGTGTGAGGGGATAGAAAAACCCGGGATCACTGTCCGGCATTAGGCATACTCGGCAAGCCTCGTGATGCCGGAGAGTGACCCGCGGGACGGATTTTTCCATCCATCCCTCACAGCCATATACCTATATGATTCTTTTTCTTGCATAGGCTTATCTGGTGTGCAAGAATAGTTGGTCTGTCATGACTGTCAATAACCAGTCTTAATCACATTTGAGAAATGTTACTAACTGTGTGTTCTAAGATGACTGATGAGACCAATTCTAGCTCTGAGCTGCCTGTTGCAGATAAAGCAACAGAGGTTAGAGGAAGACAGCTCTGTTGGTGATGCCTTAGCTCTGGCTTTACGCTGCGCGCGTTTCTGGTCAGTTTCACTGATTTTTTTTTGTCTCATATTCATTAGCACCGCTTCGGATGAAGCCTCGCCACTTTGCACTGTCCTATGCACTTTGTCCCCACGACTCTGTTGGTTTGTTGAAGTCCTTGGGTGTCCTTGTAGCGCTTCTTCCTACCACCATGGGAGCGTTTGCCCATTTCTAGTTATTCATGGAGAATTTTCTTTTTCGCAAACTTTCCTCAGGCATCCGGGTAACTGTGTTATAGTTTCAGAAGAGTATGTCCACTATGCATCCCTGCCCTTTTCAGGACTTCCGCGCCTGCAATCCTGTCTTGCTACTCAATCTTTAATAGTTTTCTACGACAGCCTGTATATATAAGTGATTCAGTCTTTTGCCGTACCATTGGTAAACTGTCCATGTTTCACATAAATACAAAAGTGTTGACAGCACCACAGCGCTGTAGACTTTCAGTTTTGTGTCAAGCCTGATTCCACTTCGATCCAAAACACTACTACGCAATCGGCCAAATGCTTCATTAGCTTAGGCGATCCTGGCATTGAATTTATCACAAATGTACAGAAAGAAGGAGAAGAACTATGATAAAACACATGCAAGTTTCTGAACTTGCGAGAGTACTCGTTTGAAGAATTTATCATTGCAGGGGGGTTAAGTCGTTAAAATTTAGAAAAGGCTTTGCGAAGTTTATTATACGGATAACCCTGTTTAAGAAGTTTACTAGTTAACAACTTATTACGAGTGTCGATTAGACACTTTGGCAAATCAAATTAATTGCGAAGTATAGACGCCATAGGATGCCGCATAAGGAACATCACCATCCAAGAAAGGAAAATTTAAAATCTCAAAATCAAAATCATCGCGTTTATCATATATTTTGCAGGAAACAAACCCCTCTACAATAGGTAAATGTCATATTTTTTGTGACTCGTGCTGTTGACTACCTAGGTCTTTATAGTCACTAATATTGTTCTTCAATACTTCAACACATTAATTCTAACTCAAGTTGCTTACATGATCTATTAGTTGAACTGTGTATTTCCCTTGCAGTTCAGTAAGAGAAAAGGATTATTGACAGCAATTAAAAGTTTTTTCCATAGACACTTTGTGAAAAAAAAAAAAAAAGATTGGGTCTGATTATTTGGGATAGAATATTAAAAGCTTTGACGGATATTATGAGGGTGCGTAAGGAACGTAGTGGACTCAGTACCGTTGGCGTTTTTGTATGGGAAGTTGTGTTTCAAACCTGCCAACATGTGCATTTTGCTGTGCCCTGAATTTGGGGAGAAGCGATACAATATGCTAACTTATAACGATGTAGCACTTGAGTCAAAAAGATAATATACGTATAGCTGTCAACAAGATAACGTTTTATTATGTTTCTTGTTATATTTTAGTTATTTGTTTCAAATACAGTTTATAACAGTTAACTGAAAGGGACTGAAAACAATTTGCTATTCACCCCTTATTATTCTATGTAAAAGGCATTTTCAACGAAATCGCAGGTTGAAAAATAAACCTTATTTTTTTGACATAAGGGTATTACATGAGAATGTTAACGTGATGAAAATAAAATTGGATAAAACTAGCCAATATGGTCTGTTGGAATATACATAAATAATAATATTAATAATAATAATAATCATAATAATAATAATAATAATAATAATAATAATAACCACTACTACAACTACTACTACTACTGATAATGATTTTAATAATAAAACGATGATAAATATTATACTGTTACTACTTGTTCCACTACTGCTACTATCATTGGGTCCCCGCCGATAGGAGCTTGGAGAAATAAATTGGGCTGCAAGCTGCTTCCACGCAGAGCTGAAACTGACCGCACACGAGTACAGGTAAACTCCTTAGGAGGTCTTAGCTTGCCGAGGCAAAGTGATCTGAGTCAGACCATCCAATTGGTTTGTTTGGGCAGCAGGGCTTGAGATGCCATTTCATTTCAATGTCTCACAAATTGGAAGCAACGTCTCCAAAATGACCTGAATAATGTTGTCGGGAACATAAAATCTCAATACAAGTACAAACAAACAAACCACTACTACTGATGATACTTATTTTAATAACGAAAATAATAATTTTAAAAATAAAAACGATGACAATAATAATTATACTCTTTCTACTGCTCCCACTACTACAACTAAGTACTACAATAATAATAATAATCAAAACGATGGTCATATTAATTATATCTTGCTACTACTCCAAATGCTATTACTACTATTAGTACTACTGCTTATATCGCTGTACTACTATCACTACTCCAACTATTATTATTATTATAATTATTATTAATGTGATGAAAATAAAGTGGATAAACACTAAACAAATAGCTAATATTGCTTGTAGGAAAGAACATTAAATAATGATAACAAATAATAATAATAATAACAGTAATGTGTTGGAGGATGTTAAGGTTGAAGAAGACCAGACGTTTTGCTGATTGTGCTTGTCGGTTTATAATTTCGCTAAGGATGTGCTCGCAGATCAATCATGGTCGATTTCATCTCTGTGAAATATGCATTGTTAAATTCAACACCGGTTTATACGTCAATTTAGATATTCAATCTATGGAATTCACAAAAAAAGAAAGAAAAAAAAAGTACAACCGGCATTTGGTACTGCAAATTCACTGATCATGTAATTTTAGTTATACGTTTATAACTAAACGGCTTTTATAATGAGATATCATTGCCTGTTTCTTTCCGAAATGCGATCACAATCGAGTCACTTGATATGACACTGTGCCATATCTTTTCCTTGTTTCTGGTGCCGTGCAATCTAGTTTTATGCTATCGACAGTCCAGAAGCGAGAAAATATAAAAATCTGGCATTTTAGAAATATTGCCCTCATGATAAATGTTGTCATTAAAGCACAATGGAAAAGGTGTCTGTAATAATTTAATCCATTTTTATTCAGTTTAGTGTCGTTTAATAACTTTAAACCTAGCTGTAGAAATTATATCATAGTATTTTTTTTCCTTTGGTTGTATAGAAATAACATTTACAGAATGACATGTGCGTTTAAAATGACGGTACAAGAAAGTGACATATTTTTTTTTGGCTCACTCATTCCACGTTGGTTAAATCTTGCTTTGTCCGGCGCACTGCATCTTACAATTTGCAGCAAGTCAGGTTGTCACATATATATAAAATCTGTAGACTTACACATCAAATCGAACATGTTAACTTTAAGGCCCGTTTACACATTCACGATTCTGACCACGACTCGCTGGTTTGATGAATAGTGAATCGTAACAGCATCGTAGTAGCATCGTAGAAGGATCCGTCGTGATTCGTGGTGATCCGTGATGAACCATACTGATTCGGAAACGACCACGAATGTTTTTAACTGTTTAAAACATTCGGGGAGCCTCTACGATTTATGCGGGCGTGGTTTAGATCGAAGCGCAACCGTGACGCCACCGTCGACATCCGTAGTAGCACCGTGAATATATTCTTGAGCATCCGTGGGGTTCCGTAGGGAACCGTAGACTCTTTGTCACCAGGATCGAGTGCGGACCCTAACGGTGAGCTACGGTGGCTGTACGGTTATGCTACGGACGACTACGGTTCATCACGGTATGCCACGGTCCTTCTACGATGTCCTTACGATTACTCTACGGTGCATCACGAATATACAAGGATGTCTACGGTCTGATCGACGATTGGCTACGACTCATGCCGATATAGCAAGAATGCGACCACGAATGACGACGGTCGAGCTGCGGTATACCACGATCTGTCAAGGAATGCGCCGGTATTTGAGCCTTCCAGTCTCACTACACTTTCAGAGGACAACATTGGAGCCTCATCTAGAACAGCCAATTCAGAAACCGTAGATTAATTGCACCTCATGTGTCTTCTTCTGAATTTGTCGCTCAAATTATGAACAGGAATAAGCCGTTTTACAAAAGGTCATGATACCATACCAAACTCTGCACAGACTACGCCATGCTTATCGTCCGAAGGCTGAAGCAATACTGATAATTTGATTATGGTTGATGGCAATTTATTCATACCGTCACATGATCGTCGTCATTCGTACGAAGAAGACCGTAGTAAGTCGCGGCGCTTCCGTCAATAGCCGTACAAGCACCGTGACAAATCGTAGCGGCACCGTCATCAACCGTAGGACTGCCGGGAAGAACCGTAACAAACCGTGGTCATAAGGCATCAGGGGACAGTTTCGCATTTGAGAGGGGACAGTTTCGCATTTGAGGGTGGACGTTTTTCAAAATATTATAGTAGGAGGGTCAATAATGGCATGGTTGCTCATAGAAATTGTGATATGTGGATATTTTTTGCCAATGTGAGCTCATTTGCTGAGTATCTGTACTTTTATGAAATGGAATACGAAACTAACACACCAGCTGTCTTGATGCTGTACACTCCTCTCTTTAGAGAGATGTTTTTAGTGTGGGACTCATTTCTTACCCTTGCAGTATGCGCCAAACTCAGAAAATAGTGCTTTGACTGTAACAAAAACAAAGTAGAACCTTTCTCAAACACATTCAGAACTGAAATAACCTTTTTGCAGTTTCTGGTATGCATAGTTGCTGTTTTATCATGACCTGTAGACTCTGTTTTGGTCGAAATTCTGCTTCAGTAGAAATCTTATGATTTTGATTGTTTTAGAGCCTGTCAGTATCTTTATCTAAGACAGTTATCAGATAAGAAATGACACAACTGATTTAATTGGTTTGTTCTCTCCCTTTTTCTTTCCTGCAGAGGGTGTCCACTTTAGACTCTGATCAGTAGCAAAGGGGAGATAATGAATATCTCAAATTCCCAGTCATTTTATGAAAATTTGGGGATTGGGGGTGGGTTCTTAAGTTTACGGCCCATTTCCACCAATTCAGTCATTTAGGGCCAGTGCTATCAGTTACATGTTTAACATCAAACATCACTGTTAACATCCCTATTAAACACATTGGTGTGTATTATTGAATGCCATCTCCAGAAGACATCGTCCATCATGGACTTATTGAGCAATTCTCCGAATTGCATTTGGCCGCTCTTCAGTATTAATGAAATTCCAAAAGGGCTATGAAAGCAACAACATGTATTTTAGTCAACACTTTTTTATTTGTTTTTGTTAAAAATAAGCCAAATTACAATGTGGGATCACCAAAGGCTGAAAATCAAAGAAAACTTCCAAACTTAAGGCATCAGGGGACAGTTTCGCGGGACAGTTTCGCATTTGAGGGTGGACGTTTTTCAAAATATTATAGTAGGAGGGTCAATAATGGCATGGTTGCTCATAGAAATTGTGATATGTGGATATGTTTGGCCAATGTGAGCTCATTTGCTGAGTATCTGCACTTTTATGAAATGGAATACGAAACTAACACACCAGCTGTCTTGATGCTGTGCAAGTTCAAGGTCCAGCGGCATATCTGAATTCACGAAGGTAGCTTTGGCACTAAAAAGTGGCTGGTTTTCAAAGAGGATTCCTGAAAAAGTTTACTGGTTGATTGTGGTATACATTTCTGTCTATTCCTTTGCATGTTACTGAGTGTACATCACATTTCAACAGGTGCCAAGTACTGGTATTTTGGGAGTAAATTCACAGGATCTGGTGTTCTATTTTGATTTCATGTATGTGTGAAGCACTTTGAAACCAAAACAGAAGTTATCGCTTTCTCCAGGAGTTGTCGATAACGATTCAAAAACTTGGTGTGGCGCGGACAAAAAAAGCGCTGCGATTAACTGTCCCCTGATGCCTAACCGGCACAGTTCGGCATGAACTCATCGAAACGCCGTACTGGGGTCGTAGGAACCCGTAGCAGCACCGTGATCATTCGTAGGCATCCGTAGATAATTTGATTCATCACGGTTCTCCACGAGTTTTGAAACCATGGAGAACCGAGGTGAATCGTGGTTAGAAACTAGGCTATGAAGAAACGGTAGATGTAGGTCATAAATGCGAAGAGCGCCTACACCTCTTAGCATTGCACTTAGAAATACTAGGATATATATATAGAAAATCAACAAAGTCCGATATCGCCACACAATTTTGTATATTTTATACGCTTCTACCGGTTTCACTGTTCTAACAGATTTTCAAGAAGACGTTAAGTTATTGACATAGCAACAATGCGTAACGACGTTACTTCCGGCGTCAGTAACGTTACGTTCATAAACAATGATAAAAAACAGTATTATTACAAGGTCTGGTCAGTGAATACCCTGATGGCACGTGTCCGTATCAATGAAGTCTATTCAACTTCGGCTTCAGAGTATTGATAAAAAGTTTTTCTTTTGCCCGTCGTAAAGATGTACTCTCAGAATACATCTTATAGAAGGGGAAAATATTATATTTCGGGTTCAGAGTATGGGCACAATTTGCTATATGCTCACTAACCTTAAGCATTCTTGTCTTAGGGTCACGAATTTGCTGATTATGTATCGTAACTCTTTGTCGTAATAAGTTACCAGTTTCGCCAATATATTCCTCCCCACAGCCTCTGCATTTCATGACGTATATCACATTTTTTACGTCACAGGACATGTTCTCGTGGATTTTGAAGTTTGTTCCACAGCGAAATGAAATTGAATGCTCTTCTAATAAGTGAATGCAGAGGCCGCAGTTTGGTTTATTGCATTTTGTAACTTTTGGAGTATTGCTCAATGTGAATTTTGCTTTTGTAAGTAAGCGCTTAAGACTGTAAGGCTGCCTTTTGCTCTTAATTAATTTGTATTTATTCAAAATAGTTCGCATTTTATCATCCTCTTTTAAAATCGGGACATGATCCAGTATAACTTTATACAGTTCGGGATCTTTTGGGTTGTGAGTTGACACGTATGGAATAATGTTCTCTTCGGACTTTTCTTTTACTGTCCGAAGAGTGGTTTTATCTAATGACATGGCTCTGTTTATGCCATGTTCAATGATCTGTATTGGATATTTCTGCTTAATCAGAAATGTTTTTAGTTCTTTCTATGACGATTTGATAGGAGAAAGTCTAACTCTAACATATTAGTATTGCCTGCTCAACTGAAATTAATCGGTCCCCGCCCATCGGGGCTTGAAGAAATAAATGGGCTGCATGATGCTTCCACGCAGAGCTAAATCCGACCACGAGTATTGGTAAACCGCTTAGAGGATCTAAGCCTGCCCAGGCAAAGCGGTGTGAGACGTACCGTCCATGCTTATAAACTCTATTGGTTTCGTTGAGCGACAGGCAGGGCTTGAGATGTCATTTCATCTCAATGTCGGGTAAAAGGCCCACAAAATTGGAAGCAGCGTCTCCAAAATGACCTATATAGTGTTGACGGGAACGTTAACAATCAAATCAAACAAACAAATCCACTGAAATTAACGGAAGCGGCCGAAAACAAATTTATAGGTCTGACCAATACCGACGGCAACATAGTTTTTAAGTTATTAATACAATGGGGATTTCGTACAGAAGAAGCAGAATGTAACAGATGTTGTTTGTGCTACTCATGTGTGTGTAATGTAGCAAAACCGTTAAAAGTAAAACGATATTCATACCGGTCATTAAGGGAAATGGGAACACCTTCAGGGGACGCAACTCCTGCAAAAGTATTTTTGTCTCCTATATCAATAGGGGTCAACTCTTAAAGGCAAGAATTTGCTCCTGAGGAGCAAACTCTATCCTTTGAGAGTAGACCCCTTAGGGCTTATAGAAAAGTGAACAGGATTTGGTTGGTTGATTTGAGGTTTAATGTCCCCGTCAACACTGTAAAGGTCATTTTGGAGACGTTGCTTCCAATTTTGTGGGACTTTTACCCGACATTGAGATGAAATGACACCTCAAGCCCTGTCGCCCAATGAAACCAATAGGATTTATTAGCATGGACGGTCCGCCTCGCACCGCGGTTCCTGGACAGGCTTAGATCCTCTAAGCGGTTTACCAGTACTAGTGTGCGGGCCGGATTCAGCTCTGCTTGGAAGCATCATGCAGCCCGTATATTTCTTCAAGCCCCTATGGGCGGGGGCCAAAAAGTGAACAGGAAGTCCCAAAAGTTGTCTCCCTTTGAAAAATGGCGGAAAAATGTACCAGGTGTTCCAATTCCCCTTAAGTTAAACAGTATACGAAAACACTGAAGGTAAATCCTTCAAATAGAAGGAGGGTATAAAAAAACCCCACAAAACAGTTATGTCTAAGATATCAAGCATGCAATTGCTATACATCGAGGCACGAACATCTGTCTAATTATGACCTTCGACAGGTATCTCAAAGATGTCAAATCAAGGTACGACGATGCCATCACTGAGGATTGGATTTTAAAAATGCATGTACGGGGAGACTTTTTACAGCCATCACACGGCACAAACAAAACAGTCCTGATATGCAATATAGAAGTGAAGGCAATGATGAGGAATCGATACAATTAATCCACACATCCCACCAGAGACACCAAAGGGAAAGAAACTCAAACATCCTAGTGGAAATATCAATAGCGGAAAGCGAAAAGGACAGTTTCTTTCCCACAAAATGGCCAATTGGCTATCCAAAACAATAAGATATAAGCGATGTACACATTCAAAGACGAAGAACCGCCTAGGAACGGTAGTAGTAGTACTCGGGCCACTTTGGAGTCAAGACAATAGATTACGTAATAAACAAAGGACGAGAACAATAGATTACGTAATAAACAAAGGAGGTGTGAAACGTAAGCGAAACGATTAGATGACGAAACTACCCTAAATATCGGACGAGTGTTCGAATGACGTAAATTACCGTAATTACGTCGTAAGTATCCTAAATTTTGAGGCGAAAGATGTTCCCGCGGATTGGCGAAGTTCGCCGTCCCCGATTTGGTCGGGGTGATCGGGGTCTACCCCGTTCGCTCGAGCGATCCTATCCCAATATTTAGGGAGATACTACCCTGTATAGTATCGATGAAATTAAGTCTCTCACCCGCAAAACAATTATCGCCTCGAAAACCTGGAAAACAATGGAAGGTGTTGGAAGAGCTCGACTCGATGCGAGAAACTAGTAATGGACCGCGTCCCGGAAAAAAAAAGTTTGGTTCGTTCGATTTTAGGTTTCACGTCCCCGTCAACGCCGTATAGATCATTTTGGGGGACGTTGCTTCCAGTCGCGCGAGACCTTTACCGGACATATCTACGACATTTGTATCTCGGAGAATCTTTCTCGGCTACGGAATTTATACGGATATCAGGGGGGCGTAGCCAGAGCAAAAAAAAAAAGTATTGATCAATACAGAGCGACATAAATCAAGTTAGGGAAGACTATACCCTGCACTGTAAGCGAATAGTTTACACATTGATCAGATGTTGTGTGGCGTCTGATCCGGATCTACAATGTTTGCGAAACCAAACGGTCTTAGTTTTTATCCGAAGGGGATCGTGTTTGGACTCGTCTAAAGGAGACCTACACGATGAAAACATTCAACTGTGGCCTAATTACCTCCCTTCGTGGTTCAAATGATCTCCCTTTGGGTAATCTTTAAATGGCTCTATTTCCCTTATGACTGAACCGATTTGGGTGATCTGGGTATCAAACGAATTGTCTAAAGGAGACCTACGCGACGCAATCATCGGACCTTGGCGTAATTATCTTCCTTGACGGTTCAAATTATCTCCCTTTGGGTAACCTTTAAATGGCTCTATTTCCCTTATGCCTGAACCGATTTGGGTGATCTGGGTATCAAACGAATCGTCTTAAGGAGATGAAATCATCAAACCGTGGCCAAAATGCGGGAAATCGCTTTTAACTCCCTATAGAATGGCTCGAAATTGAAAGGTATACTAAGTATTGGTGATGAACTCAAAGATCGCATCACGTGAACACCCCCACTAAACCCCACTTTTTACGGAGAAATCTGGGTGTACATTATTTTTCTTATTTCTGCTCCAAGACCACAAAGAGGCGGTTCTAACGAGTACCCACAACCTATGTTTGCAGTATAAAAAAGAAAAATATCATGGATTTTCATAAAAATGTCGCCATATTTGGAGATGTGAAAAATGTCGCACGGGTATGTTATCGTATTGCGAAAAATGAATCAGCATCACACACGCACACACACACACACACACACACACACACACACACACACACACACACACACACACACACACACACACACACACACACACACACACACACACACACACACACACGCAAGAACACACACACACACACATACATAATAAACACACACACACACACACACGCAAGAACACACGCACACGCACAGCAAACAAACTGCTTCAAACCCTAATAAAAAGCTTAAAACGACATACCCGATCAAAGCTCTACGCCATTCTAACAGACAATAACTTCTAATGGCTAAAGGCCTATGTTTTAATATGGCTACGACATATTTTGATTGGTTGCTATTAATAACCGACTTATAATACTTATGCTGTAAACAGTCAGTAGGGGTCTTTGAGATGGAGGTGGAGCTTTGAATGCGTAAAACGACAAAATGAACAATGCATTATGTAGCTGTTGCGAAAATATGCCTCACAGATACGTATATGAATGTCCTATATGTCATAGAAAGAATGTGTTGTATATCGTTTCTCATTTGAGAAAAGTACACCGTGTGACTGTAGAAGACTGGTTGGAGAAAGTAAAAAGAAAACGTGTAATTATTGTAGGTAGTGTTAATAGTTGACCTTTCCAATAGAACGTATAATCTATAATCAAACGTGACTTTCAAAAGCTATTTGAGTTCTAAAATAAAAACCAATCAAAAAGAAGTATGGGACGTAAGAAGACGAGTTGACGTTTTCATTATGATTCTGACTTTGTTGTGCCTCTGTCACGAATACATAGCCAAACCTCTGATACCCAATTACAAGTTGCGATTCGAAGCTAGAGAAGGCGCAAACTGGTTTATCTACTGTTGGAAAGAGGAACTTGACGAGCATGACGAGCAATCAAAAACAAACTTATAAAGTCAAACAAGAACAGCTGTGGCGTCCTATAAGAACCGTCAAATGGATAAGCGTTATTGGTATTATCGTTATCACGCTTTCCTCTCCTATATTTGTCTTGGCTAGTATCGACTGGAGTCAAGACCCTCCCTTGGATTACCATGTCAAAGTGGAAGCTAACCAGACGGCTTGCTCGTATTTGGAACAATTTTATCTAACGGACAATGTAATAATCTCGGTGTGCAACAGAGACGACGACATCGTTCTCGACATTCGTCTCTTCTTAAACCGAACGGCTACCATTTGCGGTATTCCTTTGAACTTGAGACAGTGGAGGACTCTAGAGAAAATCTTGCCCGGCGTGAATCGAGCTATCGAAAAAGCAAGTCGAGATGCGAATGACAGGTAGCGGGGAAAAGAATGGATTAATTTTAGAAAGATTCACCCAAGAAGCGAATTCGGACATGTCATTAACCCATTTTTTTTATCATCGACCTATTCGGCTAACGAATTTTTGATTCAGTGGTTGTTAATATATCAACTAAGCAGCCATTCAAGTCCATTCGAAAAAATACCTGACTGTATCCTGACTGTATCTCCTTTGTATCCTGACTGTATCCTGACTATACCCCCACTGTATCCTGACTGTATCCTGACTGTATCCCCATTGTATCCTGACTGTACCCCCCGCTGTATCCTCACTGTATCCCACTATACCCTGACTTATTGAATGCTCAGAGACCAAGGACGTAAGAATGGAACGAGTGAATAAAAAGTTAATCATGCCGTACAAATATACACGCGTGTGTCCAGTGTGTCAAAGGCCAGGTGTTATTAATTTAAGCAGTCATCTGCAAATGGTACATCAGCTCAACGATGCGAGAGAACGCGCTGATTATCTCAAGTGTGCAGTATTATGTCCTCCCGCTCCTACGCTACAAACAAGGTTGCCAAGCTTAGCAGTAAAAAACAAAGCGAACAAAATCAGGCGTAAGCATGACCGTCAGATACTAGAACAATCTCACAAGTCCACAGAGAGAAGACTCGACATTTTACCAGAGCCATACCCGATGTTTCGATTCCGTCACAAATTCTCTCTTATGGTGGTGGGGCCAAGTATGTCGGGAAAAAGCTATTTCGTCAAACAACTTCTAGAAAGGGATTATATTGAATACGAAGTGGGCAACAAACCTCGTAAAATACAGTGGTTTTATGGTCAGTATCAAGATATGTTCAAAGAAATGAAACGAACATTGAAACAGGAAATTACCTTTCGAGAAGGCCTTCCAGAATTTCAAAACAACCTGAGTGATTTAGACACGAGATATAATAACATCGTTGTCTTGGACGACTTAATGGATCTCGCCGTAGACAGTCCGATCATTTCCAAATTATTTACTCAAGGCAGACATAGGAACGCCAGCGTTATCTTGTTGTTACAAAACGCTTTCCCTAAGGGTAAACATAACACTAGTATCAGTAGAAATGCCCAGTATATGGTTTTATATCGAAGTCCAGCCGACAGACGACAGATAGGAATAATGGCGGACAGGATATTTGATAAAAGCAAACCCACGTTCATGAAGATTTACAATGACATTACGTCAAAACCGTATTCGTACGTCCTAGTCGACAACAAAGCCGATACCTTGTCAGACAGACAAGTCGTCAGTGATGTGTTTGGCGTTTGTGTCTCGTACGCTCTTTCAGGAACAAAACATCGGATAGCAGGTGATCGTATTTCAATAGAGCCTCGGACCAGTGGCCCATGTTCTTCGGATCAAGACATTGAAAGTGATTTGGACGCTAGTGTACTCCAGAATGATCAAAGGAAAGGTCCAATCGTCGTTTATCTAAGCAATAGTCAATGGGCGAAAGTGGACCACTTGTTTCGAGAAACGGAAACCGTTGGAAACCTACCATTTGGATGGAATGTATGGAGGATATATAAAATGGACACGGACGCCTACTATCTTCCCGTTCTTTTAAAGGATTCCAGTGCACAAATGACAAAGATGTATCGTGTATATAAAGACTGGTTAACATATACATTCCCGATGCTGAAAGATCAGTTGTAATTACATTGCGATCGTAAAAAGTCAGTGTGTATATATATATATATATATATATATATATATATATATATATATATATATATATATATATATATATATATATATATATATATATGAGAAACAAAGTAAAGCACGATACAGGCAATGAAATAAACAAATGAATTAGCGTACAAAAATCGGTCGCACAATTGGATAGCCAATTGGCCATTTTGTGGGAAAGAAACTGTCCTTTTCGCTTTCCGCTATTGATATTTCCACTAGGATGTTTGAGTTTCTTTCCCTTTGGTGTCTCTGGTGGGATGTGTGGATTAATTGTATCGATTCCTCATCATTGCCTTCACTTCTATATTGCATATCAGGACTGTTTTGTTTGTGCCGTGTGATGGCTGTAAAAAGTCTCCCCGTACATGCATTTTTAAAATCCAATCCTCAGTGATGGCATCGTCGTACCTTGATTTGACATCTTTGAGATACCTGTCGAAGGTCATAATTAGACAGATGTTCGTGCCTCGATGTATAGCAATTGCATGCTTGATATATATATATAGACAATGGCGATGTAGATGTGATAAATGGATTTAAAGTATGAAAAAAGCATATATTTGCCTCATCTAACACGTATGTATCACTGTATTGCACTGTCGCGTTCTCTTGTATTCTTTTTATGTACTTATGCATGCCTTGCGGTTCAATAAACATGTAAACTTATGCGTTTTCTGGCTCCTTGTTTAATTCCCGTAATTTTAAAACGCCTGCTGTTTATGTGAGTCATGTATGTATGTATGTATGTATGTATGTATGTATGTATGTATGTATGTATGTATGTATGTATGTATGTATGTATGTATGTGCGTGTGCGTGTGTTCTTGCGTGTGTGTGTGTGTGTGTTTATTATGTATGTGTAACTATAGTTAACTCTAGAAAGTCAACCGAACTCACTCTTAATAACTAGGCCAGGTCAGCTGCGAAACGAGACCAATTTCAAATCTAGATCAATTTTATGACATTTAACTCTGAAGTTCATTATTTGTGTATTTTGCATCCACAGTTTTTATTTCAATCTGCATATTATTTTCACATATCAAATGATACAAGCGCATCTCTTCACTGATTTATGAGGACCTATTTTTCTTGAAAAAGGAGTGATGCGGTATCAAGGGAATTCCCTGAGTGTTGCCATAAGAAGGTGAGACCTGAAAGGTCATCACCTTCTAAAAACCACACAAATATATGTGTGTGTTTATTATGTATGTGTAACTATAGTTAACTCTAGAAAGTCAACCGAACTCACTCTTAATAACTAGGCCAGGTCAGCTGCGAAACGAGACCAATTTCAAATCTAGATCAATTTTATGACATTTAACTCTGAAGTTCATTATTTGTGTATTTTGCATCCACAGTTTTTATTTCAATCTGCATATTATTTTCACATATCAAATGATACAAGCGCATCTCTTCACTGATTTATGAGGACCTATTTTTCTTGAAAAAGGAGTGATGCGGTATCAAGGGAATTCCCTGAGTGTTGCCATAAGAAGGTGAGACCTGAAAGGTCATCACCTTCTAAAAACCACACACATCAGAACCAAAAAAGAAATGTATTGGATCTGTCTACATCTAGTACTATTGCTAGGAGTTAAAAGTTAGTAAATTTCTATCTGATTATGATGACAAACTTGTAAAACAGATATTTCATTTTTAAGGAAAATATATGCAGTAAATGGTTCCCATGCCCTTTGAAAAAGCTAGTTTTCATTTGCGGCGGGGGGCTTCGCCCCCTTGTCCCCCACAAGGGCTCTGTCCTTGACCCGCAAGGGGACCTAGGCGGTCCCCTTGACCCCCGGTCGATTTTCCTCTTTTTTGGAAACTGCTGTTCTCATCCCTGTTTAATTGTGTCCAATACAGCCGACCTCGGACCTGTAACTGGGCCAATACGAAATTACTTGATTAATAACATTATAATACAAAATATGCATCTACAAACTCTTGACCACGATGGAACTCTGTCTACCCGGAAGCCTTCGGTCCTGTTGAGCTAAAAGACTTGCCTCGTTGTATAAACGCTTAGACAGGACGGGTTCAATCAACTGGTCGCGAACATACCACGTCGCACTGGTTTGATGAGGTCCACAATGGAAAACGCACATAGTCTAGTAGCATCACTAAGTGCCAGACTGGCAATTAGAATTTTGCCAAAAGTCAGTAAATTGTATGAAACATTTCTGGGATATAATTCTAGACATTCACAGTTAAAGGCATTTATTCTTGATTATTGAGGACTATCATTTCATTACATAATATTATGTAGCCCTCAGTGCTGACTGAAGAGAAGTCCTCTGTCTGCAACAGGTAAGGGGCCTCCTTGGGGAAAATCAATAATTGACTAACTGTTAACTAGAGAGTACCTTATTATTGTGAGTTCTGTGTAAACTAACTCTAGTCTTACCTATAGAGATCCACCAGCCAACCCAGGCTCCTTGGAGTTAGATAAGATGAAGTAGATTCAGCACGGAATCACAATTACGTCTTGTAGGTTTCAATGGCTTGTCGGAAGAGGAAGAAACTCCTGCGCATGCTCCGTAGAAAGACAGGTAATTACGGTAATTTACGTCATTCGAACACTCGTCCGATATTTAGGGTAGTTTCGTCATCTAATCGTTTCTGTAAAAAGTCTCCCCGTACATGCATTTTTAAAATCCAATCCTCAGTGATGGCATCGTCGTACCTTGATTTGACATCTTTGAGATACCTGTCGAAGGTCATAATTAGACAGATGTTCGTGCCTCGATGTATAGCAATTGCATGCTTGATATATATATATAGACAATGGCGATGTAGATGTGATAAATGGATTTAAAGTATGAAAAAAGCATATATTTGCCTCATCTAACACGTATGTATCACTGTATTGCACTGTCGCGTTCTCTTGTATTCTTTTTATGTACTTATGCATGCCTTGCGGTTCAATAAACATGTAAACTTATGCGTTTTCTGGCTCCTTGTTTAATTCCCGTAATTTTAAAACGCCTGCTGTTTATGTGAGTCATGTATGTATGTATGTATGTATGTATGTATGTATGTATGTATGTATGTATGTATGTGCGTGTGCGTGTGTTCTTGCGTGTGTGTGTGTGTGTGTTTATTATGTATGTGTGTGTGTGTGTGTGTGTGTTCTTGCGTGTGTGTGTGTGTGTGTGTGTGTGTGTGTGTGTGTGTGTATGAGTGTGCGTGTGTGATGCTGATTCATTTTTCGCAATACGATAACATACCCGTGCGACATTTTTCACATCTCCAAATATGGCGACATTTTTATGAAAATCCATGATATTTTTCTTTTTTATACTGCAAACATAGGTTGTGGGTACTCGTTAGAACCGCCTCTTTGTGGTCTTGGAGCAGAAATAAGAAAAATAATGTACACCCAGATTTCTCCGTAAAAAGTGGGGTTTAGTGGGGGTGTTCACGTGATGCGATCTTTGAGTTCATCACCAATACTTAGTATACCTTTCAATTTCGAGCCATTCTATAGGGAGTTAAAAGCGATTTCCCGCATTTTGGCCACGGTTTGATGATTTCATCTCCTTAAGACGATTCGTTTGATACCCAGATCACCCAAATCGGTTCAGGCATAAGGGAAATAGAGCCATTTAAAGGTTACCCAAAGGGAGATAATTTGAACCGTCAAGGAAGATAATTACGCCAAGGTCCGATGATTGCGTCGCGTAGGTCTCCTTTAGACAATTCGTTTGATACCCAGATCACCCAAATCGGTTCAGTCATAAGGGAAATAGAGCCATTTAAAGATTACCCAAAGGGAGATCATTTGAACCACGAAGGGAGGTAATTAGGCCACAGTTGAATGTTTTCATCGTGTAGGTCTCCTTTAGACGAGTCCAAACACGATCCCCTTCGGATAAAAACTAAGACCGTTTGGTTTCGCAAAAATTGTAGATCCGGATCAGACGCCACACAACATCTGATCAATGTGTAAACTATTCGCTTACAGTGCAGGGTATAGTCTTCCCTAACTTGATTTATGTCGCTCTGTATTGATCAATATTTTTTTTTTTTTTTGGCTCTGGCTACGCCCCCCTGATATCCGTATAAATTCCGTAGCCGAGAAAGATTCTCCGAGATACAAATGTCGTAGATATGTCCGGTAAAGGTCTCGCGCGACTGGAAGCAACGTCCCCCAAAATGATCTATACGGCGTTGACGGGGACGTGAAACCTAAAATCGAACGAACCAAACTTTTTTTTTCCGGGACGCGGTCCATTACTAGTTTCTCGCATCGAGTCGAGCTCTTCCAACACCTTCCATTGTTTCCCGGTTTTCGAGGCGATAATTGGTTTGCGGGTGAGAGACTTAATTTCATCAATACTATACAGGGTAGTATCTCCCTAAATATTGGGATAGGAGAGCTCGAGCGAACGGGGTAGACCCCGATCACCCCCGACCAAATCGGGGACGGCGAACTTTGCCAATCCGCGGGAACATCTTTCGCCTCAAAATTTAGGATACTTACGACGTAATTACGGTAATTTACGTCATTCGAACACTCGTCCGATATTTAGGGTAGTTTCGTCATCTAATCGTTTCGCTTACGTTTCACCGGAAGTGATACAAATGCTGCGCATGCGCAGTCCATGATGCCCAAGTGGCCCCCCTACTACTGGTAGTGAAAAGTATTTCACTGGGGTGGGGGTGGGGGACTTAAATCGAATTTACGCAGCCGCAATCCTCGCCCTTACTTCCGTCGCCGTTTAGACAAATAATTTGTTCAGTACGCATGAAAAAGCTTCCTAACTCATCAGTGCAACATCTATTGCAAGGTCATGACGCTTATGACGAGACACAGTTAACCTAGTAGTTTTCATAATAAACCGAATGTTTATTTTAAAATCAAGTTTGACGACACCCTTAAACAAACAGTTTAAAATATGGTCAGAGTTCATGCCACAGTAAATTTCCTGCCATTATTTTCGCTATTTTGATTTCAATGTAACAATATTATGGTATCATTGTACGACTGTCACATTAATGTGTCATTTGATATGAAAATAAACGTTTACAATAAAATACACAGACATAACAGATCTTATATCTGCACCTAATATACAATGTGCGCTGCGTCACAAAATAAAGTACGCAAGCTGCCATGTCACACAGTTTGTAGTAGACCCAAAACGGAACGACAGGGAACGTCGCAGGAAGACGATGAGGTTGACGCATAACGCTCAACTGTGCCCGGTGCACGAATTAGGGGATAACTGTATTCTAAATTGTCATTTGGAGGTTTTACGGTCGGAAATTTCGTTTTACGGCGACGCGTTAGCGGAGCCGTAAAACGTAATTTGCGACCGTAAACCGACGATTTACCTCCCCAAATGACAATTTTGATTACAGTTATCCCCCTTCTAATGCACATATTCACGTGTTTTGTTAAAACTTAAACTATTTTGCACATAGCGGCAACCGCTGTGAGCTGCGTAAAACCAAATGGCAGGCAATGAAAAGCGACGTTACGTGATGACCTCGGGTTTCCGACAGTATATCGCAGAATATACTGTCGCAAATTTTTGACGTTATCCAATCAGACGTTGCGTTACATATGAAAGTGCATTAGAATGTCATTTGAAGTGTCACCATTCTGATATACCGACGAGATACAGTAAATTCCGCTATTTAGACCACCTGAAATTAAGGCTAATTCTGCTTTTAAAAGCTTATTTAGGAGGGTGCAGTTATTCTTTCTTCAAATTTCCTGCACACAATGTCCTCTGGTCGGAGACCACCTTTGGGACTGTTCAAAAATGGTCTTAATATAGGAATTTTACTGTATTTTCTGCAGTGGCAGGCTTGATAATGCAAAATAAAGGATATAAAAATTACCGTCCGTCTGTCGCCGTATGGCTGTCGGTCTATAAAATATATGCAAATTATCCTTTGAAATTTATCACCATTTCTGTGACATAATTTGGGGTTCATATTTCCATAAAATAACATTTATTACCCCTCAAAGTAAAACTGACACACTTATTTTCTCTCATCTTTTATCAGTCATCTCTATTATTTAGATTATCGTCTGCTGTTTCAAACACTGTACGGTACCTTTCCCTACTTCGAAGAGCTTATGGAGGCTTATGGGTCCCTCACCATGCAGCGCCAACACAGGACCGGTAGTAGACGGCCGAAGAAAAGGATTCCTAGCAAAATACGTAGTAAACAATTAAACGTACGGGAAACGCATTGAATGCGAACAAAAACGTAACTAGAATACTGTCGATGGCGCGCCATCGCAAATCCCCACGCTTTCTACAGAGGGGCCAAGTACCGAAAACCCCTCACCCTGGGACCCCAGGGTCAAAATATTACCTGTATTATATTCTACTAATCATGCCCTTCAATTTGATATGCCACATGACTATGTTCAAAAAAACTTAAATTTTGATCCTTTGACCCCTCCCCCAGGGCCCCAATCTGACCCCAGGGTCGAAGTTTTACTTGTATTGTATTCTACTAATCACCCCCTTCAATTTGATATTCCATATGACTATATTCGGTAAAATTTGAATTTTGACCCCCTGACATCCCCCCCCCCCAAGTCCGACCCCTTGGGCATGACCCAGGGGTCGCAGCCAAAATCCCGTTCAATATGTGTTACATATATCATTAATTATTACTTGTGCAAAGTTTGGTTTCAAAATCTATAAAATTGACTTTGAAATTGAATTTAATTGATATTTGACCTTTTGACCCCTCCCCAAGGCCCCTGGGGACAGACGGACAGACTGTCAGACGGACAGACGGACGGAGGCGTTCACAATATCCCCGAACGCTTTTTTTAAAAGCGTGGGGATAATAAACAATATACCTGGCGGTCCTCAACACATTACAATACGCATTACTTACGGTTTCGTACCTCTTAATATGTTTTTCTACGTTTTATTCTACGTTTGATTACGTTTCGGTAGGTTTTGATTGGTATTGCTAGGTATCACTTCCCTTCAAAAACGGCGCAAAACTAACGTAGCTCTATACGTGACAGTATGAATGGGGCCTAATTGAACGGACTGGACGCAAAAGACATCTTTATACCCCCGTCACACCAAACTCGTTCTCATTACGTTCTAATTAATTTTGCTAAACGGATTCGGACGGTCTTCAAACGGAATCGACCTGCCAGCAACCTTTTAATTTGTTTATGAACGTCATTTACGGGATGGGACGGGAATGGGGCTTCAGAACTTTGAGCCTGCTCAAAACTTTTTGCCGTCCATTCCGTTCTGCAATTTGATGGAGTGACAGCGTACTAAAAACGAGGTAACCATACTGCCGTACTTCAATCCTATTAGGACGTGGTGCCGTCGGATATAAACTAGCACTAGGTGTTGTAGACGATCGACCCGTAGCAGCAGGATGGGGCTCTGGGAGGTAGTGGTTGCTTTTGTTTAACAGGTTCCGTCATTTTTGCCCCGCTTCGTAATTGAAACAATGCAATGGACTTGATGCTAATGCTAGTTTCATTGATCACACGGAGGCGATGACTATAACAATGGATGGACTTTATCTGCAAAGCGGGAATGAGGACAGACGAGAACGCGCTGGATTATAATGGTTAGCTGTACTATCGATAGTTAGCTACTGTATCATGGACTTTATCTGCACAGCTTGATGCTGTCATGGACTTTATCTGCACAAGTTGGTGCGGCGATCGAGAATGTGGACTGACAAGAACGCGCTGGATTTTTATAGCCATCGAGCCAGGACGCGATTGCACGCGCACTTAGGACGAGATGAGGACGTAGTCAGAACAAGATGAACATTCTATGAACTAGGTGGTGGAGTTACCAACTAGCTAGAATAGGCTTGACCATAGTGGAGACGGGCCAGAACTAGCTGCTAACGGATCTAAAACGACCACGAACTTGCTTAGACTGCTTGGAAATGGTGTTCGCATAAAATTAACGGACACTTCTAACAACTTTGAATTTGAGACGAACGAACTGTAGACCAGATAGATACATACAGGCTGGACGTATTTTCATGTATAATTGGGAAAAATTACACCTTCTACCCCCGACCAAAGTCCGGTTAACGATTTTGTTAGGACAGGATAGGACGTTTTCAGAACTAATTTGGTGTGACAGGGCCTTCAACGATCTGTTTACGGAATTTATGGACAGGCTTGGACGGGAAGGGTGCTCCAGTACTCCGAGCCTGCTCAAAATTCTTTGCCGTTCATCCCGTCCAGTAATAAGATGGAACGACAACGAACTTAAAACGAGATGGACATGCTACGAACGGAATTACCGAACTCTGATCTCATTAGGAACGTCTTACGACGTGCTGCAGTCGGGAATTAGATAGCCGTACGTGATCCGTTTGGGGATCTGGTTGTTTTCTTTAAAAGGGTCTGTCTTTTGGCTCCACTCAGTTTTAAAGGTATGGTGATAACTAGGATGCAATGGGATTAAGAACTAGTTTGATGTGCCTAAGACAACTTAAAATGGAAAGAAAATCTAAGTTTACAGAGGGCCCCCTGCGCTCCACAGGGTTAAGTAACCAGAATGAAGTGAATTCCTATTATTCCTATTATTTCAACCAGCACACTGCAACCTTTATCTAACACTATTGTTGGGGGTGCAAAGGAAAAAACAACACAAATATAAACAGATCATATAGAAAAAAAAAACGCCGATTTATATACAAATGACCACTTATTGTCATTTTTCCGTATATAATCTATATGACCATTTATAAAAAATAACCATGTATGGTCACGGGCCTCCGTGGCCTAATGGATAAGAGCGCTGTCTCTTAGTCATTAGGTCTCTCACCGCCGTGGGTTCGAGCCTCGCTCGGGTCACGTGTGAGCCGCCAAGTTCTGCAACGGAAGGTCAGGTGGTTTTTCTCCGGGTACTCCGGTTTTCGCCCACCTATGATTAACGATCGGCTCGATATGAGTGAAATAATCTTGAAAGGGCCGCAAAACCCAAACCAAAAAAAAAAAAAAAAAAAAAATAAATAAAATAACCATGTATGGTCATTTTCTGAATTGTGTATATAATTTGGGATAAAAGGTCATTTTTCTATATAATCTACCATCTTTGAAACTTGTTATATTCAAAACCCGTGTTAAAATGAACAGTGTTGTAAATAGGTTGGTGTGTACATGCTACATTCGATTTACTGTAAACACAGTAAAATTCCGCTATTAAGACCACCTAAAATTATTTCATGTCTTAAAAACATATTTTGAACTTTTAGGTTTCCTTTTTCTGGGTTTCCTGCACCCAGTGTCCTCTAGTAATAGACCACCTTTGGGACTGTTCAAAAATGATCTTTAAGACCACTTTTGAACAGCCTCAAAGGTGGTCTTATTATAGGAATTTTACTGTAAGTTAAATCGCTACGCTGGCTCCAACAAGAGTGGTCACGCCCTTTTATAACACTAATGAAATCGAGATTCTGTCAAAGAATTGAAGTTTTAAATAATTTCAAAATAATTCTGTCCACCCTGTCCTTAGGGGTGAAAATTCACAATCGCAAATGTCAGGCAATATTGTGAAATTAAAAGGATGAGTACACATTCGTTAATGAGGCAAGAATCATCTGTTCATCATCTTGAAGTTCGAGTTATCGAAGGATAAAGGGAATCGAAGATGCTTTTAAATATATGTAAATGGTAGGCGAACATCGGTGACAGCAATATTTAAGGTGGATTAAATATCCGTCACATTAAATCTCACTTTCGGCGCTGATTTGTTTAAGAAAGTTAACCATTGCCAATCACGACAATTGTCGTCTGCTTTGTCGTCTGTCCGTTTCTTTAAAAGTCATTTTTTTGCAAACAATGTGGACCCAGATCAGACTGCTCCTGTAGGAGCAGTCTGATCTGGGTCCACATTGTTTGCCTGTAAGCAAAACTAGTTTTTAAACCTTTGCAAAAAAAATCAGCAGACGACATAAGCAGACGACATTTACAGATGTAGTTTTTTCTCAGCGTCTTAAGGGTTAAGGGTTTAACGCTCCCACAGACCTGTACAGATACCCATGCAAAGAGTGTAGATCCAGATGAAACACTAGCCATTTTCACTGTCTGCAGTATGTTTTACCAGTGTCATTTACAAGGCATTTTGACCCTAGACACGCTCAGATTTCATTTCAGCGACCAGCTGGCCCATACCCCCATTTTTTCGGCCGTGAAGGTTGGAGAATGCATATTTTAAGGTGGTTCTGGGGCCCAAAAAAGGGGGCGCGGGTGGGGGTGGGGGTGTCAGACACATAAAAAGAAGTATCTGAGTGGGAAAGGGTTAAGTCAAATATGGAAGATACTATTTCGACGATATCGCTATTTGGGAAAATGACCAGTCAAATATGGAAGATACTATTTCGACGATATCGCTATTTGGGAAAATGACCAGTCAAATATGGAAGATACTATTTCGACGATATCGCTATTTGGGAAAATGACCAGTCAAATATGGAAGATACTTTTTCGACGATATCGCTATTTGGGAAAATGACCAGTCAAACAAGGAAGATACTATTTCGACGATATCGCTATTTGGGAAAATGACCAGTCAAATAAGGAAGATACTATGTCGACGATATCGCTATCTGGGAAAATGACCAGTCAAATGTGGAAGATACTATTTCGACGATATCGCTATTTGGGAAAATGACCAGTCAAATATGGAAGATACTATTTCGACGATATCGCTATCTGGGAAAATGACCAGTCAAATGTGGAAGATACTATTTCGACGATATCGCTATTTGGGAAAATGACCAGTCAAATAAGGAAGATACTATTTCGACGATATCGCTATCTGGGAAAATGACCAGTCAAATGTGGAAGATACTATTTCGACATGTCAAGGCTGATGAAACAATTAATACATAGATACTTAATGAGTCTGCTTTCTTTAGTTTAGTTCAGTTTCCACGAGGCCAAGTTTTCTTTTAAAATAAATAATGACAATATTGCCACGATCACAGAACAGTCATCTGAAGCGGACGAAATAATCGAATAGAGGCGCCCAAGATGTCTTGGAGTAGAAATAAGAAAAAATAATGTATACCCCCGTAAACCCCAGATTTCTCTGTATAAAGAGGGGTTTAAGGGGTGTTCATTTTACGGACTTGTTAACGTGATGAAATGGTGTTTTATCTGCTCGTATGTCAGATGATCGTTTTAATTCAAAGTGTTTTACTCTAGTTTGCTATCATAACCGAAGCACATCATGAAAACAAGCCTATATAATTTTGACCCCCTTAAACCCGACTTTTATATAGTAAAACTGGGGTTTCCGGGGCTATACCTTATTTTTCTTATTTCTGCTCTAAAATATAGATTGTGGGTACTCGTTAGAACCGCCTCGATGAGGCGGTTCTAACGAGGTCCCACAATCTATATTTTGAGCAGAAATAAGAAAAGTATCACAATTTTTCATCATAAAATGTTCATTTTTCGTCGATAAATGTGGCAATGTATTTGTATAGGCGTGTTTGCGTAATGAGCAAGCCTTGGTAGCTCCGTAGGATGCGCATCTGATTGGTGATACGGAGCTTGTGGGTTCAATACGTGCCGGATCGGCAACTTTATTTCCTGGAGATTGACCAGGAATTTATTTCCTCTACCTTCATTTACTCCCTTCCTCTGATCATGAAACCGTTACTACGGTCCTCCTCTCCCTCCCTTTCAAAGCTTGGCATTTCATGTGAATCATCTGTTAACTCCTCTGGCTCAGTCTGGGCCCTGGCCACAAAAATTACAAAACATATGGCAACATGTAAATGTAGTTTCAAATGACTTTCTTGCATACACATATAATGCAACAAGTATTATAATAGTTTTTACAAGAAGCTAGGCCTATGCTTAGCACATATTAAAGGCATTTATTAAATTCTTAGACAGGAGGACACACCGTGTGTTCATAATTGTTTTATTGTCCCCTGTGATATACTGTCTATAGTAGATAAAAGGCGGCCTTTAATAGGGTGATTAGCTCCTGTTGAATCCCCTGACTGAGGCACTAAAGGGGAAAATCAATAATGTGGTGACTTTTGGTCCGTCACCGGTTTTCGGCGAACTGTCTTACCACCGGGAGACTGTCTTACCAACCTGTCTTTCTACGGAGCATGCGCAGGAGTTTCTTCCTCTTCCGACAAGCCATTGAAACCTACAAGACGTAATTGTGATTCCGTGCTGAATCTACTTCATCTTATCTAACTCCAAGGAGCCTGGGTTGGCTGGTGGATCTCTATAGGTAAGACTAGAGTTAGTTTACACAGAACTCACAATATTGGCGACGAGGATGATCGAATCTCCGCAATTTTGGTGATTGAAATCTCGACCAAGTTGCAGGGCAGGATTGCAAGGCAACGGGGTTCGTCGATTATTTCATATCTCGCCGAAATATTTCAGTTGTCCTTTACGGACAATTCAGTTTAGTGTATAAAGAAATTTTCTAGAACAGAATTCGTAAGAAAATTCCCAAATTGTTATATCTTGATTTTTTTTTTCGATGTTTTTTTTTAGAAATCCCAGTATTGGGGCTGCGCAAAAATGATGCGCAGTAACATTTCCTAAAAAAAAAAAAAAAAAAAAAAAATATAAAACCTCTACACAAGAAATTGTAATCATTTTAGCTTTTGGTGTTTCAGTCCAACTTAAAACCGCTCAGAGCAGGTAAAACATCAGCGTTTTGAGACTTTTACAAATATTGCCAGATTTAAACTTTAATCGACTGTGTACCCATTCCCCTTCATGCCCTTGCAGTCCTGTATTGACATCTGCAGCCAGTTGATGTTCCTTTCACAGTCATGTGCTGTGACTTCAATTGAATTCCACCTATACCGTGTGTTGTGGGTACTGTTACGTCCTGTATTGAGACGTGTGTTGTGGGTACCACATTTGTCCTGTATTGGGACTACTACCCCGGCTGTTCATGTAACACTTAATTTCATATTTCTTTTTTATGTTCAAATTATATTCATAGAAAATTGTCAGTACTGCTTGCAATTTTTATTACAGCTTGTCATCCCCTGTCAAATCATATAATACTACAATCAAATAATGCTTTTCAATTTAACGGGCCTCTGTGGCCTAATGGATAAGAGCGCTGACTCTTAGTCATTAGGTCTCTTACCGCCGTAGGTTTGAGCCTCACTCGGGTCACGTGAAATGCCAAGTTCTGCTACGGCTCGATATATGAGTGACATAATCTTGACAGGGCCGTAAAACTAAAACAAAAATTTTGCTTCCCCATTTTGGATTTATAAGAATGTGCTAATTCTGAGTGACAGTGCGTGACAATAACCCAGTGCATATTTTCTTGAACACCGTGATTGATCATACATTTCTACTTTTTATAAAGTATTGTTCTGTCATTTTCACTGTTCTGCATATGAGAGCATATGACATTTATTGATCTTCAATTGTGATTGATCGGGTTCAATTGATCATCGATTGTGATTGATCATACATTTCTATTTTTTTTTTTTTTTTCTTTCAAAAAGTTCTAAAAAGTATTGGTCTGTCATTTTCATTGTTCCACATGAAACACATGTTGCTTGCTCGATTGTGTTGGATCGAGTTCAAATGATTATCAATTACAATTGATCACTTAGTTCTAATTTCTCACTGTCGGACTGTCATTTTCGCTGTTCCACACAAGAAACATTCATTATTGATCTAAAACAAAAATTCAAGTGATAGTCGATGGTGATCGATTGATGGTCGGTTGTGATCAATTAAAAAAAAAAAAAAAAAAAAATGCAAAATACATGTACCAATTCCCAGTTCAAGAAATATGCTTTATAGTATAGTGTAGAATGCCCGTCACCAGTTCATCAGCGATATAAGAAATAAAATTTTGCTGACAGGTGACTGACATTCTATTAGTTTATATTAGTGTACTGTTGTTTTCTTGCATGCTTTATGAATACAATGCTAAAAGCATTCTAATTACATTTTTGCTAATAAGTAATACTGGAAGGTGGCTGTAATCCACATTTTGGGCAAATAAGATTTCATCATGAACACCCCTAGATCTAAAAGCGATAAGTTGCAGATCAATTTCTGTCGTGAGGCTGACTTGATGGTTTTGCCTGGAGTAGGCAAGAAAACCGCCAAAAGCATATCCAAGCATAGGGAGTTGTTTGGAAACATAACTGCTGTCAGTATCTACAATATCTCTAGATTACATGTGACAGACCATATGCTAAGAATGATAGATTTCACCAAAAATCCTTATTATATAACGTCCTCGGATGAGGAGACAGATGATGATCAAAAAGGAGCAGGGGAGACAAACACTCCTCCCGATGAGTTTATGGCTAAGATGGTGAATTATATTGACCAGAGGGTGGCCCAACAGCAGAGCCCTAAACAGGTATCACAAAAAGGGAGTCAACAAGGTACCAGAAATGTACAGATGGCCCCAGTAAAGCGGGAAGACAAATTGGAGCCCTGGGACGTGGCCTCCCACCTCACAACTCCAGCTGATGACCCAGTGGAAAAACCTAGTCAGAGGTCTTCACCGTGGAGGCGAGGAGGAAAGGTGTCTGAGGAAGAGGTCAGACAAAGAGGATCATATGGCAGGGGAAGAGCTGAAATTAGAAGGCCTCTGGCAAAAAACAGACGTGCATATTCCCCTGGGGGAACCCCAGCAGTGCTGGTCCCGGAGGGGGAGGATGATAATGATGATGAGGATGATGATTGGCGGGATGATGCAAGGAGGTGTTCCTATCACTTCAAACCGGCTTCGCTGCCCAAAAGCTTAACTTATGACGGCAAAAGCAACTGGCTGGCTTTTAAAAGGAAATTTGTAAGATATGCATCTGCTTCCTACTGGTCAGAGGAAGAATGTCTAGATGCACTTTGTTGGTGCCTTACGGGCAAGGCCTCGGACTATTATGCCTTATTAACCGAACGAGATGATGACATCTCCTATTTCCAGCTTCTAAAGAGTCTTGAGAAAAGATATGGTACGAGAGAATTACCCGAAACACTATTAGCGAGGTTTCAGCAAGCATCCCAAGCTCCAGATGAGGACCTTGAAGATTGGGCGGATCGAGTTTTGACCTTAGCTAATAAAGCCTTCAAGGGATTGCCTGAAGATCACATGACACAACAAGCCATTGTGAGATTTTGTCAGGGGTGCTATGATAAGGAAGCTGGACAGTCGGCATGTAATTTCCGGCCTAAAAGTATGGATAAAGCCCTGGACCGTGTGCGTTGGTATCAATATACCAACCAGTCCATGTATAAAACAAATAGAGGGACAAGTTATAGGAGATACAGTGCCGGCAACTCTGGTGCAGATTACACTCGAGCCTCTCGGGCCCAAATTCAGAGGACAGGTTTTGATAGTTGGCAGGCACCAGAAGAGAATGAAGAAGATATGATTTCGGCCAGTGCAGCAAGAGTGGACACCAAGAGGGGAAAGAATTCTGATCAAGAGGATAGACTACGGGCCTTAGAAGATAACATGGCACGTATTGTGGCAGGATTGGAGAAGGTTGCAACTCAAGTTAGCAGATTGGGTGCAAGGAGGTCAAGGTCACCTTCACCGGTCCGGTCAAGGTCAGGCTGTTTCTTTTGTGGCAACGAAGGACATTTCAAGAAGGATTGTGAGCTGTACAAGGAAAAGCAGGAAAAACATGTGACATTCAGTGAAGATTTAAACAAGGCCGGGTTGGAAAAGAAGGCCGATCTCCGACCCGAGCATTAGAAAGAGGCCTACCACTATCAACTGGAGGAGAATCCTTGAGGGTCAGGGGTCCCGATGGTGACTCTTCTCTCTCTCCTGAAAGGGTTGACTGTCCTGTAATGGACGCAACCCGAAAGGGAAATTACTTTGCAGTGGAAGGTCGAACGATACCTTTGAGGGTCACGGGTCCCGGGGGTGACTCTTCTCTCAAGGAAGGCAGGAAAGAAGATTCTTCTCTAGCTGGGGAGATGATAAAGCCTGATAGCTGTCCTGTAAGAGACATGCCCCCAAAGGGGAAGGGTTCCTCTAGGATGGAAGTGCAAGTTGAAATGAGAAACCGGGATGTTCTGCAAAAGGAATGTTCAAAACAGAGCAAGGAAGAAACGGCTCCTAATAGTGAAGCAGATGATCTAAATAGGGATGTGATAGTGCAAAATATTGATGTGAGGGTGTGGGATGGTGAAAAAAGGGAATCTAGAGATGCGATTAATAGAGGAAGACAAAAGGAACATGGCAACCAAAAAGAGGCCGATCCTGTAGGATGGAAGGGAAAGGATACTGGCTCACAAGAACAGGAAGAAATCCTGACAATTAAACAGGCACATCCCTCGCGCTCGTATAAAGTAACTCTGGATGTACAAAATGTGAAACTTAAAGCAGTCATAGACACTGCGGCAGAGGGAACCCTAATTTCAGATAAAGTATACCAACAGTTTAGGGTGAAAACACCAGTGTTAAGGACTTGTAAATTAGCTACTGCTGGTCGGGAGTTACTTATGGATGCATTTGTGACGGGTCCTGTGTCAATTCGCTTGGGAGATAAAGTGTACCAGGAAAATGTATACGTGGCACCAATTGATGATGATATGCTTTTAGGGTTTGATTTTCTCCTGAAGCATGGTGCAAAGTTAGATATGAAGAGAAATGAGCTGGAAGTTCATGGAGAGAAGTTCAAACTTCAGTTTGGTGAGTCTGCAAGTGAACCATTGGTTGCGAGAGTTATTGTCGGGAAGCGACGTGTAATCCCTCCGAATTCAGTGGCACACGTAAAGTGTAAGCTGAGTCAGCCATTGGATAATTATGTTTTACAAGCAGAACCGAATCCTAAATTCCTCATTCCAAGGACAGTGCATGAAGGTGGGGAGAAAACTTTAACTTGTGTGTTGAATGCGTCTGACAATTTCGTTGTCCTGAAAAAAGGACAGGAAATCGCTACAGCTTCGGAGTATGATGGTGAAGTGCCCGAGTCGGTGGTGGAAGCAAAGTGCAGTGAAACAAATGTGGATTCGAAACCTTCCAATGAGGATATCCCAGATCATGTAAAGATTATGATAGAAGCCTCAAAAGAGCATCTTTCAGAGGAACAGACACGAAAATTGACAGAATGTTTAGTGGAATTTCAAGATGTCTTTGCAAAAGACGAATTTGATCTGGGCAACTTTGGTGAGATCGAACACGAGATTGACACGAAGGATGCACCACCCTTGAAAGAAAGAATGCGAAGGACACCTGCCTGTTTTGTGGGGGATGAGGAGGCCCATCTGAAGAAAATGCTGGATGCTGGAGTTATTCAGCCGTCAAAATCGGATTGGGCGTCAGCTCCTGTTTTGATTCGCAAGAGGGACGGGACAGTCCGTTGGTGTATAGACTACAGGGGCCTTAATTCAGTCACAGTGAAAGATGTTTTTCCCTTGCCGTTAGTGGAGGACTGTTTGGACACACTGGCGGGAAAGGAGTGGTTCTCCAAATTGGACGCCAATTCTGCTTATTGGCAAATAAAAATCAAAGAATCTGATAGGAAGAAGACCGCTTTTATAACAAAATACGGCCTTTACGAACACGTAAAAATGGGATTCGGGCTTTGTAATGCCCCCGCCACGTTTGCCCGTGTTATAAATTTGGTGCTTAGAGGGCTAAATTGGAAAACGGCATTAGCATTCCTGGACGATATCCTCATAATGGGTAGGGACTTTGAGGATCACTTGGAAAACTTGAAAGAGGCTTTGGAAAGGCTTAGAACGTATCAACTTAAATTAAAACCTAAGAAATGTATTTTCTTTCAAAAAAGGGTTGAATTCTTAGGGAGGATTGTAAGCCAGGATACGTTGGAGATGTCACAGGGGGATTGTGAAGTGGTGTTGAATTGGCCAGAACCTAAAAATTCAAAGGAGGTTGAACGCTTTCTTGGTCTGGCAAATTATCACAGAACATTTGTGAAAAACTTTGCGGAAATCGCAGTGCCTTTGTATAGTGTAATAGGAAAGCAGAAATTTGTGTGGGGTGAGGCGCAAGCTGATGCTTTTAAGGCACTTAAGGAAGCCCTTACAACTCCTCCTGTACTGTCCCTACCTAACCACACGGATGAATTTGTGTTGGACACCGATGCATCGGACTACGCCATTGGAGCAGAACTACTCCAAATCCGAAATGGTGTGGAAACGGTATAGGCATATGGGAGTATGGCATTAACAGCGGAACAAAGGCGTTATTGCACAACGCGAAAGGAGCTGTTGGCAATTGTGAGATTCACAAGGCAGTACAGACATTACCTTTTAGGAAGGCCATTCACAGTTCGAACCGACCATAACAGCCTGATTTGGCTGCTGGGCTTTAAGGATCCCCAAGGGCAACTGGCACGCTGGATAGAGGAACTAAGCCAGTATAACATGATAATGAAGTACAGAAAAGGGAAGAAGCACTCAAATGCAGATGCGTTATCCCGCTTGGAAACCGGGAACCCTTGTGCCTTCTATACTGCCGGTGTGCAGCTGGAAAACCTCCCGTGTGGGGGTTGCCACTATTGCACACGGGCACACAGCCAGTGGGCAGATTTCTATGAGGAGGTAGATGATGCGGTGAGTTTGGCCCAAAGCACTGGGAGTTTATCTACAGTTGCTGAGAGAGTAAAATGCCAGAAGGAAAGAGAAAGGCCGTGGGATCCGGGAGGAACTCAGGGTCTTGAAGGGGAAAGCAATTTAACCATTTTTGCTTGTGTAAAGGAACAGGAGGTCGAAATTCTGGATAAGGCAGCGGAAGCTCATGTTAGTCCTGTAAAGCCGCCCGCAGCGGGGACATGCTGGGGTTTAAACATTGAGGATATTAGAAGAGAGCAGAAGAAGGATCCTGATCTGGCTATAATTCTGAATTTGTTAACCGGGAAAGTGGAACCTTCTGAAGGAGAGTTATTCCTGGCTAGTCCAGCAGCCAAGTTCTATTGGATCAATAAGGAGAGATGCCTTTTGATAGAGGGAGTTTTATATTGTTATGATAAGCAGGACCAACATCCATGTCTGGTTTTACCAGAAAGTTTAAAAGAACTAGGGCTGGAGATGAATCATGATCTCCCCTCAGCAGGACACCAGGGTGTAGCCAGGACAAAGTTGAGGATGAAAGAAAAATTCTTGTGGTTTGGTATGACCAGTGATATTGAACGATATGTTTTGGGGTGTTCGGTGTGTAATCAAAACAAGAAAACTGGTAGATTCGGACGATATCCTTTTACAGAATACCATGCAGGAGCACCGATGGAAAGGGTCCATATTGACTTCATGGGCCCTTTACCTAAAACTTCGGGTGGAAATGAACACATACTAATGATGGTTGATCAGTTCACAAAATGGGTGGAGATAATACCACTACCATCGCAAACAGCAGAAGTCACGGCTCGTGCAGCAGTTAATGAATTCTTCATGAGATTTGGATGTCCTTTTACCCTCCACTCCGATCAGGGGAGAAATTTTGAAAGCAAACTGTTCTTGGCTCTTTGCGATGTTCTCCAGATACAGAAAACCAGAACCACACCCTACAGACCATCGGCCAATGGTCAGGCAGAAAGATACAATAGAACTCTCATGGATGCCGTCCGGTGTTTCATTGGAAAAAACCAAGGCCAATGGGATCTTCACCTCCCTCAGCTTGCCGGTGCACTGCGGTCATCTGTGAACCGCCATACAGGCTACACTCCAAACAAACTCATGCTAGGGCGGGAAGTCACAATGCCAGTAGACCTTGTATTTCCATCGCCACGATCTAACTCTGAAACTAGTGTGGATCAACATATTGCAGACCTGACAAAGAATCTAAAGGCAGCTCATGCAACGGCCAGAGGAGTTCTGAAAACTTCACAAAAAGTGATGAAAAAGAACTACGATTTGAAAGTCCTTGAAAGGCCTTATCAAAAGGGTGATGTGGTGTATTTATTAGACACAGCCGCGGTAAAAGGGAAGTGTCGAAAGCTTCTACCACCTTGGAGAGGACCAGGCATTATCACCAAGGCAATGTCCCCAGCCCTATTTGGAATAAAGCTTCGTAATGCTGTGTTTAATGTTAACCATGATCGTATCAAGCCTTGCAGAGATCGGAATCTGCCCAACTGGATTCTTAACTATCAAAGGCAGTTAAATCAAGGAGACTCAAATGTCCCAGAGGACCAAAATGTGTATTGTTTCTGTAAGCAAACCTGGAACAACCAGTTTATGATTCAATGCGATTTCTGCAAGGAATGGTACCATGGAAAATGTGTAGATATTTCACCAACAGAGGCACTTGCGATAGATAAATATAAGTGCCGTGCATGCCATTAAGGCAGGTAGTTGATACGCATACTCACCAGTTATCGTTCTATTCGCAGGTGATGGATGCTAATCTTCCTGTAAGGAAGCGGGATTACCGGGATTATGTGGTAGAAAGAACTTCAGAGGAGATGTTGATTGATGCGGCCGATCTCCTGTATAACCTGTACAGTGTACCCCAGCTGACTACAGAGGTTGCACAGACATACGTGCTCGGTCAAGTCCGGATTGCCAAACACCAGAAAGACTATGACTGGCTGAAGGAAGCATCTTGGCATGCGACTGTTCTCTTTTCAAGGCAGTGGGTGGAAGATAACATTGGGCCAATCCCCTCGTCCAAGGGAAGAAGGAGCCGTCCCAGACGTATAATGCAGTTTGATGACTCTGAGTCTTCAAGTGGGTCACCGAAGCGGAGCTGGAAGCAAGCCAGCTCAGACCCTTCTGTTACAATCTCCGTTACGACGAAGGGACCAGTTGGCTTAGAGCCATCAATCTCCCCAAGACGTCGAGAGACTAGCTCATCCAGGCCTCGTGAAAGAACAGTTACAATGAAGAAGGCTAGTCAGTCTCAGCAGCACCGCCGTCAATCGCCCAGACACCGACACAGGTCTCGTGAGAGGACCATACAGCCCCAACCGACCCTCAAGACGGCAAAACATCGTCTTAGAGCTAAAGATAGGCAGCCGCCTACTGCCACAGTAACATCGGAGCCAGAAGCGCCTCCCGTGCAAAGGAGTGGAATATTTGTGCCCACAGTTGGTCCCAGGGTGTCTATCGTCCAATCCCCAGTTTCAACTGCGTCCTGTAAGCGGACACGCAGTAGGACTCCACCAGTAAGGACATCATCAGCTAGGAAACGACTGGCGACAGAAACCAGTGGGAGTGAGCAAGTTGAGGCTATGCCCACAAGGCCCCTCAAAAGACACAAAAGAGGGAAGCGTAAGCTGTATTCTTGTCCGTTAGTGAACTGCCAGGTATCCACTGGATGGTTGAAATGGCACATCATACATGACCACGCCCCAAGTGTGTTTCATGAGGATCACCCTTCTGACCAAGAAATTTCGCAGATGCGTTTTAGTGCTCTCAGCCTTCTAGCAAAGCAGCTTAGTGGACCGCAGGCCCGTCTGGAGAACCTAGTCATTATGCTCAATCAGTTTCATCTTATTGAGCAGAGCTGGGAGATAACTGCAGTTCAGGAAAGAGCCATGCAAGTGATGTGTGACACATTCCAGTGGAACCAGCCACCGAAGTTCAGTCTACAGCCAGTTAACTCGCCAGCCTGTCTGATCCATTGGCGGTCATTGATGGGACTTCTTCAGCTTCTGTCTCCGGAAGTTCTGGAACAGTTAAAAAGGACCTTTGATTTCCCCGTGGTGCCACCTGTGGAAGCTCCTGTATCTCCAGTTTCGGTTGTAGAGCTAACTCCAGATATCGGACTTGGACGGCTTGTGTTCGATTCACATTTCCATTTGGATCGACTTCAAAGAGCACTTCATTTATCAGTGGACACGAGCTTTAGAGATGTTTTAATGGCTGTTGGTGCCGTTCCCGAAGAAGACCGCGTGAGTTTGACTGGTTGCACTGCCGTTTTCTGTGATCCAGATAACTACCCATCTCACGAGAGGATTGCAGCTTTAGCTCTGGAAGGGATTGCCGTCGCCATTGGGGTGCATCCTAAAAACCGCACCCTTTCAGAAGAGAAGTACTTATCGTTTGTTCGAGCTTTCAGTGATGCAAATGTGGGGGCTCTCGGAGAGATTGGGTTGGATTGGACAGTTCATCGCAGTAGATGGCTTGACCAAGAGCGCCAGTTTACACGGATCTTAAATTTGGCCAACTCCAAAGATGTGGTTGTTGTTTTGCATCTGCGAGGAATGAAGGAGAATCCTTTGGCGAGGGAGTTATATCTCAGGAGCCTTACTATTGTTGAGGAAGTGATGAACCGGAATAGGCAGCAAACCTTCCATCTTCACTGCTTCACTGGACCATCAGACGTCGTCGCAGCATGGCTGCAGCAGTTCCCGAACACTTATTTCGGAGTGACCAATCTGGTTTCCAGTCTAGATCAGGCCAGTCACGAAGGATTGAGGGCTATCCCGGCAAATCGTCTGTTGTTGGAATCGGACGCTCCATATTTCCCACCAACAAGATCGTACCGAGCAAACGCTCCACACCTTTTGGGTTACACTGCCAGTGCTGTAGCAGGTATCCGGGGAGTGTCCTGTGAGGACATTCTGACTGTCACATCGGAGAATGCCTCCAGAATTTATGTTGGGAATGTTCCTCTGTCGTAAACTGCATGATTCCTGAAGAGAATCACAATCTATGTGGGGAGTATTCCTGTGTTGTGAACTGGGTGATTCCTGTATGAGAATCACAATCTATGTGGGGAGTATTCCTATGTTGTGAACTGTGTGATTCCCTGTATGGGGATCAGTTAATTAACCATTCCTTGTATTAGGAACGTATAGCGTTGTGGCACTTTTTGTGCAGTTTGTGACTAATCCTGTATTGAATTGGAATTTATAGTGTCATGACCCAGATGTAGTGGTGATTAGTCCTGCACTGGACGCCATAAGTTATGTTTGTGCGCAATCTCTGTTTACTATATGCCCAAGAGGCATGCGCATAAATGGGCAAGATATACATGTTTTAGTTTGCTATGAGTTATGTTTGTGCGCCATCTTTGTTTACTTTATGTCAAAGGCCCACACACATAAATGCACAAATCTGGGAACAAAATTAAATTGAGCTAGCTATGAAGGTACTTAATGGCTAATTGGTAGTGGGTTTGATTGGAGTAGCATAATTCCAGTAAATTGTAAAGTATGGGAACATATTGAGCACTGATTCGGTGTTATATTGGGAAATCAAAAATGTGATTTTGGGTTTCAAATCCATAATTAATGAATAATGCATAGCTAGGTTGGCTTGTTCCCAGGTCTGTTGAATTGTCTTCGACAACTATGTCCATCGTAGGACAGCTTCCTTATATGTCGTGGACAAAATTTAGGTTATAGTAGATGAGCGCCTCAGTTCTAAGACTGTCATAATATTCTATGTATTGAATTCTTGATAATTGGACAGTATTAATTATGACAGAGGACTGCGCTAGTTTAAGATCTGTTGATAAACGATGTGTAAGCCATGTATGTATATAGTTAGATATTTTATTACTATATTTAATCATAGAAACATAGGATGGAATATCCTGAGTTGATCAATTTATAGACTGGATTGCCTGATGATTCATTGGTTTGCAATCCTGTTTCAGTTAACTTTAGTATTATGATGGGAGCACCCATGCTTTAAAATTTTTGGTTAATATTAACTGTTTGGAAAGGGGTATATTCAACATAGTTAATAATTTTTCCTCAAGTCAACTCAGAGTATGATTCTATATAAGCCATAAATGAAGGCCTCATAAAGGGGTTTACAAGGCTTACACATTCCTCCCATTCACACACATGGCGCAGTTATTTTAAAAGATTTTTGGGTAGCTTGTAGCTTAACTCCGGAATCTGTATTAAGGGAAAGGGATACTGCGCTTCTTTTAAAGGAGAGAGGGAAGGGGGGAAGGTGTCAAAAATGTTAAGAGGGTGTTAAATAAAAATTTTAGGCCAACCATTTTAGCCAGGCCTTAAAATAAAATGGGGGGGAGTGTGGTGACTTTTGGTCCGTCACCGGTTTTCGGCGAACTGTCTTACCACCGGGAGACTGTCTTACCAACCTGTCTTTCTACGGAGCATGCGCAGGAGTTTCTTCCTCTTCCGACAAGCCATTGAAACCTACAAGACGTAATTGTGATTCCGTGCTGAATCTACTTCATCTTATCTAACTCCAAGGAGCCTGGGTTGGCTGGTGGATCTCTATAGGTAAGACTAGAGTTAGTTTACACAGAACTCACAATAATAAGGTACTCTCTAGTTAACAGTTAGTCAATTATTGATTTTCCCCAAGGAGGCCCCTTACCTGTTGCAGACAGAGGACTTCTCTTCAGTCAGCACTGAGGGCTACATAATATTATGTAATGAAATGATAGTCCTCAATAATCAAGAATAAATGCCTTTAACTGTGAATGTCTAGAATTATATCCCAGAAATGTTTCATACAATTTACTGACTTTTGGCAAAATTCTAATTGCCAGTCTGGCACTTAGTGATGCTACTAGACTATGTGCGTTTTCCATTGTGGACCTCATCAAACCAGTGCGACGTGGTATGTTCGCGACCAGTTGATTGAACCCGTCCTGTCTAAGCGTTTATACAACGAGGCAAGTCTTTTAGCTCAACAGGACCGAAGGCTTCCGGGTAGACAGAGTTCCATCGTGGTCAAGAGTTTGTAGATGCATATTTTGTATTATAATGTTATTAATCAAGTAATTTCGTATTGGCCCAGTTACAGGTCCGAGGTCGGCTGTATTGGACACAATTAAACAGGGATGAGAACAGCAGTTTCCAAAAAAGAGGAAAATCGACCGGGGGTCAAGGGGACCGCCTAGGTCCCCTTGCGGGTCAAGGACAGAGCCCTTGTGGGGGACAAGGGGGCGAAGCCCCCCGCCGCAAATGAAAACTAGCTTTTTCAAAGGGCATGGGAACCATTTACTGCATATATTTTCCTTAAAAATGAAATATCTGTTTTACAAGTTTGTCATCATAATCAGATAGAAATTTACTAACTTTTAACTCCTAGCAATAGTACTAGATGTAGACAGATCCAATACATTTCTTTTTTGGTTCTGATGTGTGTGGTTTTTAGAAGGTGATGACCTTTCAGGTCTCACCTTCTTATGGCAACACTCAGGGAATTCCCTTGATACCGCATCACTCCTTTTTCAAGAAAAATAGGTCCTCATAAATCAGTGAAGAGATGCGCTTGTATCATTTGATATGTGAAAATAATATGCAGATTGAAATAAAAACTGTGGATGCAAAATACACAAATAATGAACTTCAGAGTTAAATGTCATAAAATTGATCTAGATTTGAAATTGGTCTCGTTTCGCAGCTGACCTGGCCTAGTTATTAAGAGTGAGTTCGGTTGACTTTCTAGAGTTAACTATAGTTACACCAAAACACGGGGGTTATGGCTCGTGCCGCACTACTAGAGTTAACATGAGTTCAATCAAGCTTGCTTTGGGATTTGGGAGTTCTGTCTAGCAAGAACAAAACCACGACGGCAGGGGGATAATAGTAGGTTAATTAAATGAATATAAACTTATTAGAAGGTGATGCCCTTTCAGTTCTCACCTTCTTATGTCAATCGACACTGGAGCCCGCCTCGATGACGAATAACTCCTATGCTTCAAGAAAAATAAGTCTCCATATATTTATCAATAGACGCGCATGTATCATTTGATAAGTGAAAATGATGCTGATTGTCAAACTGAGGAAGCCAATTACACAAACAACTAACTTCAGAGTAAAATGCCATACAATTAACCCTATGGTTCAAATTGGTCCCGATTCGCAGCTTTGTCATGACCTAGTTTGCTTTGAGCGAGTTCAGTTGACCAACTAAAGTTAACTCAAGAAAAGTAGGGGAGACAGTAGGCTTACTCTTGTAGAAAATTGTATAATGACTGTATCACCCCACGCCCCACTTTTCGATCCCACAATTAGAAGCGACAGGAAGCATCAAATTTCATTTGATGCGTCACCAGTAACGATTCAGATTCAGAACTCTACTGGCGTCAAGAAAATGTCATCGTTTGCCCTCGGGTAAATCGAAAGTATAAAAATGTTTTCAAGTTGGACGTGATTTTTCCAACACGTGGCCAAAATTTCATAAACTTGGAAATAATCGATTTTCGGATTGCATTTAACTTACAATTTTCCACCTTCCAACGTATTCGTTGTTACTAGGCAAGGCTTCCATCTCTCATACCAAGCTAACTCTCGCAGTCGCAATATTCCTACATGGCGCGTTTTGGAGCAAGTCAACTCTTGTTAACTCCAGTACGTCAACTGAACTCGCTCAAAATCTAGATCGCGGATTAATAATTCAATGAATGAGTTGACAGCATGAATGGAATACTACGACTTGCTATACTACAGATAGAGTGAAGTTTGATTTGAGGTTAAACGTCCCCGTCAACACTGTAAAGGTCATTTTGGACACGTTGCTGCCAATTTGGTGGGACTTTTACCCGACACTGAGATGAAATGACCTCTCAAGCCCTCTCGCCCAGTGAAACCAATAGGGTTTATTAGCATGGAGGGTCTGCCTCGCACCGCGGTTCCTGGACAGGCTTAGATCCTCTAAGCGGTTTACCAGTACTAGTGTGCGGGCCGGAATCAGCTCTGCGTGGAAGCATCATGCAGCCCATATATTTCTTCAAGCCTCCATGGGCGGGGGCGGATAAAGAGAAGTTACCTTCACTGTTGCATTTGTTTTGATTTGAGGTTTAACGTCCCCATCAACACTGTAAAGGGCATTTTGGAGACGTTGCTTCCAATTTTGTGGGACTTTTACCCGACATTGAGATGAAATGACATCTCCAGGCCTTTCGCCCAATGAAAGTAATAGGGTTTATAAGCATGGACGGTCCGACTCGTGCGCACTGCTTTGCCAGGGTAGGCTTAGATCCTCTAAGCGGTTTACAAGTACTCGTGTGCGGGTCGGATTCAGCTCTGTGTGGAAGCATCATGCAGCCCATATATTTCTCCAAGCCCCGATGTGGGGGGGGGGGGGGGGGGTGCGATTCACTGTTGCATGGATATATTTGTGAACCATCGGGAAAATATAACTTTATAACTTAAACTCCTTTAACGTTTAAAGTACGGGATAATAATACACATTTATTCCGGGCGGTGGGCGCTTGTTTTTTTTTTTTTTTTTTTTTGTTTTGTTTTTAGCCGCGGTCAGAAAACATCAGATTTTGTTTCTTCTATTTCTGTATCTGAATATTCCCCTTTTTTACTGAGGTGTATTTGATTTGTTTGATTTGACGTTTAACGTCCCCGTCAAGACTGTATAACGGCCCCGCCCACCGGGGCTTGAGGAAACAGATTGGGCTGCATGATGCTTCCACGCAGAGCTGAAATCGACCGAGCACGAGTACTGGTCGACACCGTAAAGGTTCGGATTCTAAGCCTGTCCAGGAAAGGTGGTGCGTGTTGGACCACCCATGCACATAAGCTCTATTGGTTGCATTGTGCGGCAGAGGCTGAGTTGCCATTTCATCTCAATGTCGGGTAAAAGTCCCACAAAATTGGAAGCGATGTCTCCAAAATGACCTATAAAGTGTTGACGGGGCGTTAAACCTCAAATCAAACAAACAAAACTGTACCGACGTGCTTCGAATTTCGTTGGACTCTTACCTAACATTGTGATGAAATGGCATTTAAAGCCTTGCCACACTATGAGCGAGTCCAATGGACTCTCCGACTACAAATTATAGCCCTGGGGCCAAAAATGCCCCCGCCCCGAGGCACTTTGGTTTTATACTGACTTATACAGGGAAACCCTTTGAAAATCTTCTTGTCAGAAACCAGGAGGCTGAGGTGTTTGATAATTGATATCAAGCTGCGTCTAGTGGACCTCTATCAAGATTGTTAGAATTATAGCCCTCTGACCAAAAATGCCACCCCCCTGTAGCCCACTGGTTTTACATAGAAATCTCGCGGGAAAATCTTCAAAAATCTTCTTGTCTGAAACTATAAGCCTCAGATCTCAGATATTTGATATTTGGTATGTAACTTCGTCTTTTGAACCTATATCAAGAGTTTCAAATTATAGTCATTGTGCCAAAATCCCCCCCCCCCCCCCCCCCCCCGGTGCCCTTTGCTCTTACATTGGGATATATAAGGAAAATCTTAAAACTTCTCTGTAAACGCAAGGCCCAGGTCTTTGATATTTGTGAAGATTTATCTAGCAGACCTCCACCAAGATTGTTCAAATTATAGCCCTTGGGTCAAAAATGGCCCTGCCCTGGGGCCCACTGGTTTTATGTTGACTTAATATGGAAAACCTTTAAAAAGCTTCTTATCTGGAACTAGAAGGCCCAGGTCTTTGATATTTGGTATAATGCTTCATCTGGTTGTCCTCTACTATGCTGTGTAAATTAAAGCCCTTGGACCAAAGGTTGCCCCGCCTCAGGCCCCACCGGTTTTACATAGCCATATAAGGAAAACCTTTAAAATGTTCTTCTAAAAAACCAAGGCCCAGGTCTTTGATATTTTGCCAGAAGTTTCATGCGGATGACCTCCACCAAGATTATACAAATCAAAGCCCTGGAGTCAAAAATGGCCCCGCCCCAGGGCCCACTGGTTTCACAGACTTACGTACTGAAAACCTTTAAATACCTTCTCGTCTGAAACCAGAAGGCCCAAGTCTTTGATATTTGGAATGAAACTTCCTCTAGTTGCCCTCTACCAAGATTGTCCAAACTATAACCCCAGCGGGTCAAAACTGGACCTGCCTGGAGCCCACTGGTTTTATATAGGGTTAAGACTGAGCCGATTAATCTCCTTCTGCTGCACCCTCAATGTCCACAAGGTGCCTAGACAGTGACATACAAGTCAGCTCTGTATTGTCAAAGGGAACCACGGACACATAACCATCCTCCCTTTGTCACCATGTGACAGTATTAGTAAAACTAATTCATTTCCCTCTGTTGCACTATAGGACCTGCCTGACTCTCGATGCCAACAATGTTCACAATATGTCCAGATAGTGACATACAAGTTAGCTCTGTATTGTCAAAGGGAACCAATGGCTGTCATTTTACGACAATTCTTGCCGCCGCCCCCCCCCCACCTCCCACCCCGCCAATTGTCACAGCGAGGCATTGTAAGTTAGACCATTACGATAACTCACCCGTGTGACAGAGCTTTTGTCACATCTCCAAAACGGCTAGTTTTCTGATGAAAAACCTTGATATTTTTTATACTAATGTTCAAAATATAGGTTGAGGGTACTCGTTAGAACCGCCTCAGTAAGGCGTTTCTAACGAGTACCCACAACCTATGTCGTGGAGCAGAAATAAGAAAAACAATGTATACCCTCGTAAACCCCATGCAGTTTTCTCCATACAAAGGGGGTGGGGGTCATTTAACGGATTTGTTCACGTGCTGCTGAGCAAATTCATAACCATTCACTAGGACATGACCCTCAATGTCCGGAAAATGTCCAGGTAGTAACATATAAGTCAGCTCTTTAGAAGGGAACTTTGAAAAGACTTCATCCTCATGCAGAAAGAAAATAATTTTGGAAGGAATGTTCCATGGGTGACCCTCTGACAAAGTTGCTCATAATAGTTTCGCTCCATTGAACATAAAAGCCACCAAACGAAACAATAAGACTTCTAATTACGGTAACACACCCATGCGAAATAGTGCATTTTTAACATCCCCAAATTGGCTATGATATTTTTCTTAACAATGATCAAAACATAGGTTGTGGGTGCTTGTTAGAACCGCCTTAAATGAGGCGGTTCTAACGAGTACCCACAACCTATGTCTTTGAGCAGAATTATGAAAAATAATGTATAAACCCCCACCCCCTAACCCCAGTTTGCTCTATATGAAGTGGGGTTTAGAGGGTTCTTCATTTCACGGACTTGTTCACGTGATGTAGTACTAAATAGGTAGACCTGATTTTGAAATAATTTCACAGGAATGTTCCTTTGGTCACTCTCAACCAAAATGGCTCAAGCCATCCACTCCACCTTATATTACCTATCACTTTATCTGTACAATAAGGATTAGGTGAGCGTTCCAGGGCCATTATGCCCCTCTTGTTTTATCCAGGTTTCACTGGGTCGACGGACGTCTTTCAACACTTGACAAAACATAGCAACCAACAAACTTTAAACTTTGATCGAAGCCTCAGATAAAAAACCAGTCTGTGTCCCGGAATATTGGTGTTAGAAAGCCATTTGCTACTAGAAAGTATAGTGTTGAGTAAATTATTATCCCCACGTCTTTTCGAAGAAAAAGTGGGGATATTGTTATCGCCTATCGCTATCTCCTCCTTAACCACTGGTCGGAATGTAACCAAATTTGGTTCACAGCTTTCTTACATGATGAGGGCGTGCAACGTCACATTTATTTTTGGCCCCGTCCCCAGGGGCCTTGGGGAGGGGTCAAAAGGTCATATATCAATTAAATTCAATTTCAAAGTCAATTTTATAGATTTTAAAACCAAACTTTGCATAAGTAATGATTAATGATATATGTAACACATATTGACGAGATTTGGCTGCGACCCCTGGGTCATGCCCAAGGGGTCGACTGGGGGGGGGGGGTGGGGGGGGGGGGCGGGGGGGGTCAAGGGTCAAATTCAAATTTTACCGAATATTGTCATATGGAATATCAAATTGCAGGGGGTGATTAGTAGAATACAATACAAGTAAAATTTTGACCCTGGGGTCAGATTGGAGCCCTGGGGGAGGGGTCAAAGGGTCAAAATTTAAGTTTTTTGGAACATAGTCATGTGGCATATCAAATTGAAGGGCATAATTAGTAGAATATAATATGGTAATATTTTGACCCTGGGGTCAAATTAGGGCCCAGGGTGAGGGGTTTTGGTACTTGGCCCCTATGTAGAAAGCGTGGGGGATTTACGATGGCGCGCCATCGACAATATTCTAGTCTTGTTTGCTAGAGACTATGTATGTAATTGTCTCCAGAATTATTCTCATTGACACAAGAAGGGATTCACAACATGTAGCGTTCGATCCTCAATTTTGTTTTTGACATTTCATTTGTCTGCTCCTCGCGTTACTACAATCATATAAAACCATGACTGTTTTAAAAATCAAAAAAGGTAATGAAATGAAATGGCCCAATGTAAAAACTAACAGTTTTCTACCATCACCTTCTATTAGTACTTTCAGTACTTTGATTAAGTTAGCTGTTCAGTAAGAATTGACGAAAGTACAGCTTACTGTATCCGACATCTGCGTAGGTCACTCTGATGATGCATTTCTTCTTAGTAGCATTACACTTTGAAGTGGCCCAATATATAGCAGACTGCTTCATATTAGAGCTGGTGTCCATGTCAGTGATTATTGAGCGGAGTGTTTAAAGAGGGTGCCAGCACTACATTCCTGGTTCAATGAAGATGGGTGCCTCTGCTGTTTACTCAGTTTTCTGGTGGAGACGCTCAGCCATGGTATCATGCTCTGACTTATGAACTTAAGCAACCAAGATCACGGTTGGTACATGAATGGGTGATCCTACATGGGTCGGCAACTGCTTAAGATGTTCTGTTCACTCAGGTTCATTGCAGTTATGAAATTGTTCAGGGTCACTGGTGGGGTGGGCTGTTTCAGAAAATACGAAAAATTTCGGCATAGGTCCCCCTCTATGGAGCCTTTTCTTTTTCTTTTTTGTATTGAAGCCAGAGAAAGACATGGGCGAAATAAGAGAAGTGTAGACAGACAAAATGAGGGAGAAGGCTGGGTATGGCAGCTATTACTCATATTCGACAAATGTCAGTGTTCATAGTACCACCTTCTCCCCTTTTAAAAGAGAAAGAAAACATTTAACAAACCTTAGCAGTTGAGATTCTGCCACACATTGGAACTAGGGGGAACTCAGATTGTCACAGTTGGGTTTGAAAGTGGGACACCTGACACTGGTAATTGTCAGATGAATTTCCACATTGAAGTGTCATCCTTTATCAGTCTATTGGCTTGACTCTCTCTCATAATCTACAGCCCCTCATCCGCGGAAAATTCACAGCCCTGTAATCAGTTATTCATCCTGTCCTCGATTCCCGATTGCCCAGTTCCGTTTACAAACAGCATGCCATGTCAATGCCGATTTATAATTCCCATCACCGATGTCAACTGTCCGCTCCAATAAGGTAAGCTAGAATTTATTTTTCAGAGCTCGTCAGTTTCCATAACTTACTCAAGATCGTTTTTGGTCAAAGCCACTATTTTTTAAAGCCCAATGAGCAAAAAATGACAGTGGCCACCATCTTGCTTTTCCACCCGAAACATTTATTAAAAGTAAAAATGATTGACCAATATCCAATCTTCCTAGACCTATTCAGCCAATCAATGGTCCAGGCGCGGACATATTCTAGACAAGAACGCTAAAAAATCGTTGAACAAGGGTTGTACCCCCCACCCCCAAATTTTCTCCTCGGATTTATGCTGATCTCAAAAATGACCCAGAAGGCCTCAAAAACCGCGGATTTCCGCGGATCCGCGGAAAATTCTCATTCCTGAAATTTAAAAAATATGATTATTAATTTTTGACCTCAGTGTTAATAGGGCTGACCTCCGAACAATACAGGGTAGTCAATTAATAATAGCCTATACAAATATGAGAGCAAATATGGGCATGTACAAATGTAATAGCACTTCTGTGCCCCCAGTCTGTGCCAGACCTCTGCCCGTGGGCCTCCTTTTGTGTGAAAGCTTATACTTGCCATAGGCCTCTTTGGCTAGCAATTCTGTGCCAGAGCTCTGCCCGTGGGCATCTTTGTTTGTGAAAACTTATACTAGTTGTTGCATTTATAAATATAAGTGGTTAACTAAAGGCTGTACTTCCGCATGAAGTGAACAATAAATAATAAAAAAAACGTATTAGAATGGGGATAATTGTGATAAAAATTGTCATTTGAAGAAGTAAATCATCGCTTTTACGGTCGAAAATCCCGTTAATTTGCTCTACTGACGTGTCGCCGTAAAACGAAATTTCCGACTGTTAAATCGCTGATTTCATAGACAGCCAAAAGGCCGTCGTTTCTAAATTCCAGCAAGGCGGCACGATTGTTGCTAAATTTTAGAATGGAAATTTCAAAGAGCACGTTTAATTGGTTCTGATCAAAGTGAATGAAGTATAGAATTGATCAAAGTAATTTATTGAATTTATCGACATATCGAAGATTTTAACTAGGTCCGTCAAAGTGAAATAAGCATTTTATTGTCCATTGGGTATGTCCACTTGTTCATAAAACCGTGTTATCTCGATTTAATAAAAATACCATGATTTGCACGACAGAGGTTTTAAAACGTTTAATGAGTTTTGCCAGGCCAATTTGATTGTAATTAAGAGGTTAAAATGTTATGAGCAACTTGATAAGATACGCCTATACAAATATATTGTAAACTTTATTGCCGAAAAAAAATCAATTTTTAAGATAAAAAATTGTAATATTTTTCTTATTTCTGCTCAAAATATAGATTGTGAGTACACGTTAGAGGCGATTCTAACGAGTATCCACAATCTATATTTTAGAGCAGAAATAAGAAAAATAAGGCTTACCCCTGTAAACCTCTGTTTTACGACATAAAAGTCGGGTTCGAGGGGGTCAGAATTTTATAGGTGTGTTTTCGTGATGGCTTGAACACAACGAAAAAAATTGTTAACATTTCTTTTCTTATATTTATATAGAAGCCTCCGTGGTATAGTGGATACGCTACTCGCCTTGTAAACCGGGGGTCGCAGGATCGATCCCGGGCTTCTCCAGACTTTCGGATGAGTCTTTAAACCGAGGTCCCGTCTCCGTATGACCTTAGTTGATGGGACCTTAAACTCGAAAACTCACTCACTCATCTCGTATTTATATTAATATGTTCCTAATAGGGGCTTTCTTTATATTCAATAAACTTGTACACTTGTATAATTTTACTTTACACTCCTATATTACAAGTATGGAGAATACAAGTATTGAAACAGAGAGAGAGAGAGAGAGAGAGAGAGAGAGAGAGAGAGAGAGGGAGTATCCATATATTGAGAGGTTGCAGATGACGTCACACACATAGTTATCTTTCATGCTGCATGGAAACACCAAAGTTAATTTCCAACAGAATTTTAATGTACTTTCCTTGTAAATAACTTTCTTGTCCCTTGGGAAATTATGACTTTATAACCCTTTATGATTTTATTCTTATGATACTTACGAACATTAACACATTCAGTGTTTTTTGTCACTAGGGGATAGTTGGTCAAAAATGAATAAATTTGTATGCAAAAACCTGTCTGGTGTCTCCAATATGGCGGAACAAGGGAGAAGAGTCTTACAAAAAAAATGCTATGTCTGCAACCTCTCAATTGGTTTGGTCAGTCTAGCAGGTTTTGATGTAAAAATAGTACAGTAAGGACACACTATCAATTGAGCCCCGCCAAGCGAATTTGTGCCTTCGAGCATTCCGTCATGACAAATTTTATCTGCGCATGCCCAGCCATTCAGAGGGGCCAGGGATATGGCTTTCTGTCTGAAGGTTCCTCTTGATTCACTGCTTGTATGAGCGAGCAGCGAAGGTTCTGGTGAGACTGCGCGGATGCGCAGGCTCGCCTGAACCTTCGCTGCTCGCATAGGCCATAAGTACCAAAATCGCTTGACGGGGCCCAATTAATATGTGCCGGCCTCGGTAGCTCAGTCGGATGCGTGTCTGACTGGTGATCAAGAGGACTCGGGTTCGATACCTGCCGGGTCGGCAACATTCTTTCGCGGAGATTGATCACGAAATCTTTTCTGCGGTCATTCTCTCCCTTCCGCTGATTCAAGAAGGGCAGTTGTCAGTTTCTGGCGATAGAATGTGCACTGTTCTGGTTAACCGCTTACGTATAAGCCTGTCCAGGAAACGTATGCATAGGTAAACTGACTGGCTCAAGAATGACCTAAATAGTGTTGACTGGGCCGTTAAACTCCAATACAAACAAACAAACAAAACCCTGTCTGGTGTCTCCGATATGGCGGATCAAGGGGGAAGAATCTAACAAAAATGCTATGTCTGCAACCTCCCAATTGGTTTGGTCAGTCCGATAGTACAGAAAGGATACACTTTCACTTTAAAATATGCTTAACTCATTTTTGATTTTAATTTGCGCTTTTGTTTTGTCCTCGTCTATATGTCTACATACGAGTCATGTTTTGAGCCCTAGGACAATAGATAACTTGATGTATCAGGTATCAGCTGAAGACACTTCAAACATACCATCTTCACAGGTGTTCATTTTTTTCGAATATTAATATGCCAGATACAGTATGAAGTTTTATACAGAGAGACCCGCTCTTGAGGAGTGATTGCTTATCTGCTCTGTGATCTAAACAAAACATGTTAAATTGGTCTGAGAGCAATATGATATGCTAGTGTGGAGAATTTATTGCTGCCAGATGTCTTACCTGTAAGATTTGTCTGCTTCATATTTAATTTGGTGAAAATGGTTATTACGGTCCATCAACAATACAAAGTCAACACGCTAACAAGACCATGTAATGAACACCCATCTACACCCCACTTTTTATAGTGAAAACTGGGGTTTACATGGGTATACATTATTTTTCTTATTTCTGTTCCTAGACATAAGATGTGGGTACTCGTTAGAGCCGCCTCAATGAAGCGGTTCTAACGAGCACACTGAACCTATGTTTGGAGTAAAAATAAGAAAAGTATAATAAAGTTTCATCAGATATGAAAGATGGATGTGTAATCGTATTGGGTAAGTAAATAAACAGGCAAATAAATTATTAATCAAATAAATAAATAAACAAACAATAAGAGTTATAAAGAAACTGGTATAGATTGCAGTAATGGCATCAACATGTGAAATGCCATTTTAAACGGCAAGGGCTGAAACCGAACAACGCAAATCAGAATAAAATACCAGTAATACATACAGTTTTAATCAGACCGTCCATATCTATCACTTCATCATGAAAACACACCTACACCCTATTAAACCCAACTTTTACACAGTAATCCTGGGGTTTACAGGTCTAAGCATTATTTTTCTTATTTCTGCTTAAACATATAGATTGTGGGTACTCGTTAAAACCGCCCCATCAGGGCTGTTCTAACGCAAGTTCCCACAATCTATGTTTTGAGCAGAAACATGAAAAATATCAGAATTTTTTATCTGAAAATTTTCATTATTTGGTGGTATTTTAAATAGGCGTGTGATGAGAGGCATGGGGTGGAGGGGGGTGCAAAAATATATGTTACTTTATAGACAGTGTAGACCCAGATCAGACGCCACATTGTGGCGTCTGATCTGGGTCCACCCTGTGTTAATGCCCCAAAATATAAGAAGCTATGCGTATTTAGGTTGACTCATCATAGTTTTCATGTCGTTTGGGATCATTGATATCATTGAGGATGTTTGAACATGCATGTATTTGAGGGTCACTGATGAGGCCTAATTGGCCGAAACTAGCTAGTCTGGCCCAGAACACTCCATACTTTTTCCTGCTACGGTATTTTTCTTGGTTCCGAAAGATAACCCTTTTGTCAGACATATTTAACTCCCAGCTAATTTAAAGGGAATGTGTGGCGGCCGTAAAAAGTCTCCCAGCCCTTCGTCATAATGTAGTTTATATTTTCTTTTGTTCTTTGGGATCATTGATTTCATTGTGGAATTTTGAAACTGTTTGAGGTCACTGATGAGGACTTATTGACCGAAACTAGCTTGTCTGGCCCAGAAAAACTTGTACATGCCATACATTTAACTTCTGCGGTGTATTCATTGCTTCCAAAGGATAACCATTTTATAGAACAAGAAGAAAGAGAGACAGTGTAATGAAAACATTACAAGTGCAGTGTTTTCCCTGAAAATGACCATAACGACAAAGTATCCAAAATAAAACAATATTACCAGGACATACTTTTTATGTATAAGACTGTTTTGTTCTTTTTTTTCTGATCCTCATATTCACCCAGTGGATTTTTTTTATGTACAAAGTTATTTTAAGAAATATTTTTCTAGAATATTGAATCAGAGAATAATATGGCCCCTGCCAATCGAGCCTTGGAGAAATAGACTGGGCTGCATGATGCTTCCATGCAGAGCTTAACCCGGCCGCGCATGAGCACTAGTAAACCGCTTAGAAGGTCTAAGCCTGCAAAGTGGTGCGCATCAGTCCGTTTATGCATATAAACTATGTTGGCTTCATAGGACGGCAGGGATTGAGATGTCATATCATCCCAATTTCGGTTATAAGTCACACAAAATTTGAAGCGTGTCTCCAAAATGACCTAACAAGCATTGACGGAGAAGTTAAACCTCAAATCAGACAAACAAGCAAACCTCAAATGAAACAAACAAACAGAGAATAATAGATGGTAAACATGTAAGTTTAAAAAGTAATCCATAAACTTCTGGATATCATTATTTTTAGCATATGAGGTAATTTCATTCAACGATATTACATAATATTGGCCTTTACTACATAAATGGGATCAGAATTCCCATAGTTTTCAGTTTTTGGGGTTATTATGAAACTTCACTGTAAGTTTGTAGAAATTCATGCTTACTACAGCCAACAGGCCCCCACCTATCGGGGCCTAAAGAAAAAGATAAGTTGCATGATGCTTCCACGCAGAGCTGATACCGACCCGTCACACGAGTACTGGTAAACCGCTTAGAGGATCTAAGTCTGCCCAGGCAAAGCGGTGCGAGTCCATGCTTATAAACCATATTGGTTACATTAAGCGACAGGGCTTGAGATGTCATTTCATCTCAATGTCGGGTAAAAGTCCCACAAAATTGGAAGCAACGTCTCCAAAATGACCAATACATTGTTGACGGGGACGTTAAACCTCAAACCAAACAAACCAAACAAAAGTTACAGCAAACATCATTTCAAATTCAAAAACATGAAAAAAATGGCCAAACGAACATACCAACGGAAATAGTGTGTTGTGTTTAAAGTTTGTAGATGATGCGCAAGTTATTAAAAAAAAAAACAAAAAAACATGTAACTCAACACTGAGTTTGACTGGGTCCTGGACCACCTTAGTGAAGGGCCGCCCATCCCTACCACTATTGACATGGTTAAGAAGGCTATCTCTCAGATCGAAGCTGGCAAAGCACCGGGCCCATCGGGCATAATGGTGGGGATGATAGGTGATGCGGGTGCCTCAATGATCCGTGACCTTGCAGCTTCGATCATCTGTGATGGCAAGACGGGGTACAGAGTTTCATAGTCAGGATGATGCATTGTACAGGAGCAACTACCGTGGTCTCAAGCTGACAGAACAGGTCATGAAAGTCTGAAGAGAATTGTGGATGGCCTCATTAGACAGTTTTCGTCCCAGGAGGAGGCACAACAGACACAATCTGTGTTGTAATGCAGCTGCAAGAATAGTATCTGGCTGCCAACAAGACTCTACTTGGCTTTCGTAGACATGGAGAAGGCATTTGATCGAGTACATCGGAATGTCATCTGGTGGGCACCAAGAAAACTTGAAGTGGATGAGTATATTGTGCGACTGGTCCAGGGGATATATGCTAATGCTCGAAGCCATGTCCGTGTTGGTGATAGTTATAGTGCAGAGTTTGAAGTAAAGGTTGATGGTTATCAAGGCTCTGTTCTCAGCCAACTGCTTTTCACCATTTTGCTTGAAGCCTTGTCATGCGAGTTCCGCTCTAGAGTTCCCTTGGAGGAGCTGTATGTCGATGACCTGGTCATCATAGCTGAATCACTCGAGGAATGTGTCAGGAGGCTCTTAACTTGGAAAGAGGCAATGGAGGAAAAAGGACTGAGAGTAAATGCAGGAAAGACGAAGATCATGATCTGTGGTACAGGCCTGGACCTCCTGCAGAGTATGGGTCAGTTCCAATGTGTCGTATGTCGCACTGGAGTGGGCAACAACAATATTGTTTTGCAATGGTTCTGGGTGCATAGGAACTGCAGGGAGCTCAAGCGCTTGGCAGAGAACCCTGATTACAGGTTTACACAGTGCCAATGAACTGCACACCACTTAGATGGCAGACCACAGAGGAAGTCGAAGTCGGACCTGACAAGCTGGAAGTAGTAGCTTCCTTTTGCCACTTAGGTGGCATGCTCTCAGCAGCGAGTGGCTATGGTCTTTTGACCACATCACTTGTTAAAACAGCCTGGAAGAAATTCAAGGAGCTGCTACCAGTTCCCTCTTCCCGCCATCTCTCGTTCAAGACAGGCGGCCAAGTGTACAGCTCTTTTGTGCGGAGCGCAATGCCTCATGCCAGTGTGACTTGGCCATTGACAAAGCCAAACCTCCAGTGTCTGCAGTGGAATGTCACAGGGCAATAATGATCAGACAGATCTGCAATGTCAAGCCACAGGACACTGTCACCATCAGGTCCAGTGAGTTACTTGAACGTCTTGGCACTGAGGACCTGAACCTCATCCTGAAAGAGAGAAGGCTCCGCTGGTATGGACACGTGGAACCCTCCAACGGTCCAGTCAAGACTGCCTGTTACATACCAGTAGATGGAAGGCGTGGGCCGGGGAGGCACAGGATGACCTGGAAGCAGTTGACAGAGAGAGATCGCAGAGAGTGGAAGCTCGACCCTCATGATAGACAAACCTGGAGATCTGGTGTGAGATCTGCCATGCCTGCAGCAAGCCGGATACCTGGAAGCGGCCCATTTTTGTGGCTTTGCCCCTGTACCTACATGTAAATAAAAACTCCGATGATGATGATGATGATGATGATGATGATGATGATGATGATGATGATGATGACGATCAAAACTGTGGATGGACAGATGGACGGGCAGATGGACAGATGAACAGATACTGTCAGATAGACAGATAGACAGACAGCCCTTTGCTTCATAATCATGTGCGCATTGTCACTGACAATAAGTACAACACATTTAATTGGAATATCTATAACAGTTTTCATAATGTTTTCAAATTATGAAGAATAAAAAAAGAATAAAAGAATAAAACTGCAAGCACTGCATGTTGCCCCGCCACTACAATTATATCAAGCAAGTGCCATATCACAGTGAAAAGGGAATTAAAAGTAAGGCTGCATTACTATTTCCCTTAATAAAGTTGGCAGGAATACACGGCTAAGATGACTATTTTCAATGTGTAAAGAGCCATGGCTCCAAAAGAAAGTAAACCAAATTTTAAAATTCTCATTTTCAGTTTTGGGGACCGGTGCCCTTTAAACTAAAGTTAAGTCTTCAAAATCTGGTCAAATCTTTGGTCAGTTGCAATATATTTTGTATCAAGTTAGACCACATTTCATTGATGTGTTCATGAGATTGGGTGCAGACAAGCCATCTTTGGCCCAAAATTGACAATTTGATGGGGCCAGTGCCCTTGAAAATAAGGTCAAGGTCACCAAAACCTAAATGCTGTTTTCCCCCATCCTAGTGATGTAACCATGCGGGTTTGGTCAAAATCAATCATTAGGTTCAGTAGATATAGTGCTTCAAACAGACTACATGATATAAATGGCTATGTTTTATGTTCAAGGGGCAATAACTCCAAAAGTAGGAAAATCAGAGTAATGGTTCATGTCTTCTGCACGTCGTTTAATTCTGCTCTACATATCTTTGAAGATTCATGGAAATATCTCATACAGCATTGAAGTTATTGAGCGGACACAAACTATAATAGAAATGGCTATGCTCAATGTTCAAAGGGTAACAACTACAAAAGTAGGAAAATTAGAGTTCTGGTTCATACATTCTGCACGTCATCTCATAGTGCTCTTCATATCTGTATAGTTATGTGAAAACATCTCAAATTGTATCAGAGTAATGGAGCGGACACAAAACTGATAACATCAGCTATGTTCAAAGTTCAAAGGGCAATAACTCCAGAAGTAGGGAAATCAGTTACGGCTTATAGTTCTGCCCGTCGTCTCATGGTACACTACATACCTGTGAAATTTCCTGAAAATATCTCAAATGGTATCGAAGTTATAGAGTGGACACAAAACTATGACCGAAATGGCTATGTTCTATGTTCAATGGGCAATAACTCCAAAAGTAGGAAAATCAGTGTTATGGTCCATATGTTCTGCACGTCGTCTTATGATGCTTTACATATCAGTGAAGTTTCATGAAAATATCTCGAATGGTTTCAGAGTTTTGAAGCGGACACGAAACAGATAGCAGCAGGTACATGTATATGCAAAGTTCAAAGGGCAATAACTCCAAAAGTAGGTAAACCAAAGTCACAGGTTATATGTTCAGCACGTCATCTCATGGTGCTCTACATATCTGTATAGTTTCATGGAAATATCTCAAACGGTATCGAAGTAAAAGGAGCGGACACGAAACTATGACAGTCATGGCTATGTTCAATGTACAAAGGGCATCAACTCCAAAGGTAGGAAAATCAGAGTTACCGTTCCAGTGTTCTGCACGTTGTCTGATAGTGCTCTACATATCTGTGAAGTTTCGTGAAAATATCTCAAACGGTATCAGAGTTATGGAGCGGACATGAAACTATGAGGCGCTGACGGACGGATGTACAGACACTCAAAACTTCGGAGGGTATAACATAATATCCACTTTTAATGGCGGGGCATAAAAATGCTGAAAATTTGAATTTTGCAAAGGGCCATAAGTCTAGCAATATTGTAGCTAGAGTAATAAAATTTGCTATGAAATTGTGTACTGTTGTTGTCAGTTTGAAGTTCAAGTGTTTGCAAGTTATTAAGGAAAAAAAACAACAACAAAACAACAACAACAAAAACTGGGGTCGGAGGGATGGACGGACAGAGTGAATACCATTATGATAACACACCCATGTGACACAGTAATGGCTACTTTTCTCATGAAAATCCGTGATATTTTTCTTATTTATACTGCAAACATGGGTTGTGGGTGCTCGTTAGAACCACATTATTGAGGTGGTTCTAACGAGTACCCACAACCCATGTCTTGGAGCAGAAAAAATAATGTATACCCCTCTAAACCACAGTGTTCTCTATTAAAGTGGGGTTTAGTGGGGGGGGGGGGGGGGGTTATTTCATGGACTTGTTTATTTGATGCTGAGAGCAACCGCAAACACTTTGCGGGGCCCTAATAATTTAGTCATCATCTCAAACTGGACAAAATGAACAGTTACTTTTTATACTGAAACAAATTAAATTAAAATAATAAATTAATACACTCCAGCAAAAATGTGACCAAAGTTTCCTCAATTTGAGTGGCTTTGATCTTTCTAGCTCCAACAATTAAAACAAACAGATCCTAGCAAAAGACTATAAATCAGATAATATGTCAGACTATCTGATTAAATTCTAGAAAAAGGTACACTGGTTGTAGGAAGGAGATAAAATTCTAGAAAAAGCAGAGTATAATTAGTTTTCCAGATTGTAGCAGAGTTGAACATTATTTAGTTTCCATTGACCAGCCTGCTCAAAATATTTTTGTTTTCATCAGTAGAACAAGTCTGAGAAATGAACGCCCCCCCCCCCCCTAAACCCCACTTTATATAGAGAAAACTGGGGTTTACGGGTGTATACATGATTTTCCTTATTTCTGCCCCAAGACATAGTTTGTGGGTACTCGTTAGAACCGCCTCAATGAGGCGGTTCTAACGAGCACCCGCAACCTAAGCTTGGAGTATAAATAAGAAAAATATCATGGATTTTCACCAGAAAAGTAGCCATTTTGGTGATGTGAAAAAAAAATGCACTATATGTCACGGCTGTGTTATCGTAATGGTTGTGGTTTTACGGCCCTTCCAAGATTATTTCACTTATTCAGTTGAGCCAAGCGATAATCAGAGGTTGGCAAAAACCGGAGTGCCCGGAGAAAAACCACACAGAACTTAGCGTCTCACACGTGACCCCAGCCAGGCTTGAACCCACAGCGGCTTACTCATGTGTCGTCAGTTTCGGCTCTACGTGGAAGCACCATTAAGCTCAATATATTTCTCCAAGCCACGATAGGCGGGCGAGTTTTGGATTGATATTGTGTATGATAACTGAATAGTCGATTCTATGCTAGTTGAAATCTTACCAAGTCTTTTTGTGGGCATATTTACGTAAAGTCGGAGCCGAAGCGTAAAGTCGACATATTTTGATGGGGCCAAAAATAGACCTTTCTGATATGACCCTTTATAAAAATTCAGGTTGAAAAAATAAATCTGGAATAAGGACAAAGGAATAAGGAAAAAGAATAAGGAAACAACTTATCACTCGTTGCAAACAGTGCAGACCCGTATCAGATACTGCAGAACAAGACGCCTGAGTAGGGCCTTCACTGTTTGCTTGAAAGTTCAACCAAATTTTAACAATGATTAAATTCTAATCAGCCTGGTACCCCTTAACTCTTAAATGCACCCTTCTGAATGCGGGATGGGACATCCCATTCTGTACAAAATGGGAAAAAAATATTTATTTATTTTATTTTTTTTTTCTTTTATTTATTTGTGATTTTTCCTCATTACTAAAACATCTTAGTTACTTATAAACATTCTTACTTTACCTTATTTACTGACCTACCTGCTATTGAATCAACGTTGAAACAACGTTTAAAACGTTGTTTCAACGTTGAATCAAAGTTGAGTCAGTGTTGTGTGCCTGCAAGATCACTTGCTTACTTACCTACTCACTTGCTTGCTCGCGTGCTCACTCACTCACTCACCCACTCAAACCTGTTTCTTTTATATAGTTAAAAGCCATCTGTATTGTCCTTAGCTTTAGCAACTTCTTTTGATTGTTTCCAGATTTTTGCCAGCTCTGGTAATAAAATACCCATTCTGACAGTCAAAAGGAGAAAGATGGTTTAGTTTAGAGATTAAAGTCAGATAACAAAATAGAGAAAATTCACAAAAAGTCTGTATTTTGTAAGAGTGAATATGTCATCTCTGATGTTTTAAAGAGAAAAATTCACAGATGAACTTTTTCTGTAAAGCAGCAGTCAGCATCTGGATATAATCACCTGCGGTTAGCATAAATTGTGATGGTTGATGGCAGTCCGACACATGAAACTGTTATTTTAATGATAATTGCCTCTGATAAGACCAAGGCAAAATTTTGGGAGAATCCGGTTAAAACTGTAGACTGGATACTAATACATTGGATAAAAACGATTTAATGATAAAACACACACACAAAAAAAACTTTTTTCAGTAATTTAAAATGTTTGCCAGTCATAAAGATCTATTCGCGTGGCATTAACCCTTTTTTGTACCGGAATCCCCAAACGAGTAGTTGGCAAACAGTGCAGACCTAGATCAGACGCCACAGGGCCTAAACTGTTTGCCAAACGTTCATAGATTTTGAAGAAAACACAACCTGACACCCCTAAATTTTGAAACTGACTGCTATATATATAAGGAGGAACATTCCATTTGGTACAAAAAGGGTTAATTGTGTGACTTTAGACGCCTACTTTATAGACTATATTTACTGCATGTCATCAGGAAAGCACGCCAATTTTGACCCCCGTACACCCCACTTAGTAAAACTGCGGTTTCTAGGAATACACATTATTTTTTATTTATTTATTTATTTTTTTTTCCTCAAAAACAGATTGTTCCGCCTAGCAAGGCGGTTGGTTCTAACGGATGCTTTGAGCAGAAATAAGAAAAATAGCATTTTTTATGTCCCCGGTAGGGATAGCGGGGACATATTGTTTTTGCCCTGTCTGTTTGTTTGTTTGTTGGTTTGTTGGTTTGTACGTGGACAACTTTAACGTTGGCCATAACTTTTGAACCGTTTGAGATAGAGCTTTCATATTTGGCCTGAAGGTTCCTTGTGACAAGACCTTCACATTCATGCAAAAAATTTGACATGTGACCTTGACCTTTGACCTACTTTAAAGAAAAAAATAACATTGGTCATAACTTTTGAACCACTTGAGATACTGCCTTCATATTTAGCGTGTATGTTGCTTGTGACAAAAGCTTTACATTCATGCAAAAAATTTTGACCTGTGACCTTGACCTTGACCTTTGACCTACTTAAAATATAAAAATAACATTTTGGCCATAACTTTTGAACGGTTTGAGATAGAGCCTTCATATTTTGCATGTAGGTTCCTTGTGACCAGAGCTTTACATTCATACAAAAATTTTGACCTGTGACCTTGACCTTTGACCTACATAAAAGAAAAAGTTAACATTGGTCATAACTTTTGAACCGTTTGAGATACCGCCTTCATATTTAGCATATATGTTCCTTGTGATAAAAGCTTTACATTAATGAAAAAAAAAAATTTGACCTGTCAAAAATTTTGACCTGTGATCTTGACCTTTGACCTACTTAAAATATAAAAATAACATTTTGGCCATAACTTTTGAACGGTTTGACATAGAGCCTTCATATTTTGCATGTAGGTTCCTTGTGACCAGAGCTTTACATTCACACAAAAAATTTTGACCTGTGACCTTGACCTTTGACCTACATAAAAGAAAAAGTTAACATTGGTCATAACTTTTGAACCGTTTGAGATACAGCCTTCATATTTAGCATGTATGTTCCTTGTGACAAAAGCTTTACATTCATGCAAACAAAATTGACCTGTGACCTTGACCTTTGACCTACTTAAAATAAAAAATAACATATTGGTCATAACTTTTGAACGGTTTGACATAGAGCCTTCCTATTTTGCATGTAGGTTCCTTGTGACAAGAGCTTTACATTCACATAAAAAATTCTGACCTGTGACCTTGACCTTTGACCTACATAAAAGAAAAAGTTAATATTGGTCATAACTTTTGAACCGTCGAGATACAGCCTTCATATTTAGCATGTAGGTTCCTTGTGACAAACGCTTTCCATTCATGCAAAAATGTTGACCTGTGACCTTGACCTTTGACCTACTTAAAAAAATAAACATTTTTGGTTATAACTTTCAAACCGTTTGGGATAGAGCTTTCATATTTGGCATGAAGGTTCCCTGTGATTAGAGCTTTTCATTCATGCAAAATGTTTTGACCATGACCTTGACCTTTAACCTACTTAAAAGAGAAAATAAAATTATTCATAACTTTTGAACCGTTTAAGATAGAGCTTTATTATTTGGCATGTAGGTTCCTTGTGACAAGAGCTTTACATTCATGTAATTTTTTTTTCACCCGTGACCTTGACCTACTTTAAAGAAAAAATATTATTGTTCATATTTTTTAACCGTTTAAGATAAAGCTTTCATATTTGACATGTAAGTTTCTTGTGTCAAGGGCTTCCCACACAAACAAAAATCTTGAACTGTGAGCAACTTTGAATAAAAAATGACCATGCCCGGGGACATGTTCATGTTTCACAAACACATCTTGTTTTTATCTGAAAATTCCATTTATGTTTGTTGTAAAATTTCATATAATGTTTTGAATAGGCGTGATTTCGTAATGACTTGGCTTGTAAGAGTAAAATAAATTTTCAGAGAGAGGGTGAGAAAAGACAAAACATCGGACCAACACATGGCTGAACACTATGAACACCCATATGCAATATAAGTCTATGATGATGGCAAGGTCGTGCTTTGCAATGTTACAAGCGTACATAGCTTATATTGTAGGAACATGCAAGAGTGTCGAAGACCGGACGTCATCTTCATTGTGTTGCATTTGGTTTTACGCAGCTCACAGCGCTTGCCGCTTTGAGCAAAATAGTACTATCTGAAGACTGGAACTGTATTGGGGAGGTAATTTGTTTGGATTGAGATTTAACGTCCCCGTCAACACTATTTCTGTCATCTTGGAGACGTTGCTTCCAATTGTGTGGTACTTTTACCAGACATTGAGATGAAATGACATCTCAAGCCCTGCCGCCCTAAGAAACCAAATGACTTATATGCATTGGACGGTCTGACATACATCACTTTGCCAAAGCAGGCTAGTCCTAAGCGGTTTACCAGTACTTATTTGTAGTCAGTTTCAACCCTGCGTGGAAGCACCATGCAGCCCAATCTATTTCTCCAAGCCGGAATGGGCGGGGGCGGTGGGGAGGAAAATCGTCGTTTTACACTGATTGGCTAATATTGTCCATCTTCAAGATATCAGTGGGCACATGAACATGAGGGCAATCCTTTAATTATAAAGATACGAATAATTTCTGCCCAGGCAAAGCGGTGCGAGTCGGTCCATGCATATAAACCCTTTCGGTTGCGTTGGGCGACAGGGCTTGAGATATGATTTCATCTTAATGTCGGTTAAAAGTACCACAGAATTGGAAGCAACGTTATCAAAATGACCTATACAGTGTTGACGGGGACGTCAAATCTCAAAAAAAAAAAAAAAAAAAAAAAAAACTTTCATCTCCTCTACTGTCTCTTTTCTCCCTTTCATGAGTACTAACAATCTAAACCTGCCCAGGCAAAGTGGTGCGAGTCGGACCATCCCTACAGTTAAACCCTTTTGGTTTGTTTGGGTGGCAGGGCTAGAGGTGCAATTTAATCTCAGCGTCAAGTTAAAACCCTTCAAAATCGGAAGCAACGTCTGCAAAAATGATCCAAATAGTGTTGACGGGGTACGTTAAACATCAAACAAGGGTTAATGTGGCGTTAAATGTTCCATAAAAAGTGTAATTCATTTGAAGCGAGGACCTCAACACAGAACTGAAAAAAAAAAAAACAAAAAAAAAAAAAAAAAAAAAACAAACAGTGGAGTGAACAAGTTTTTCTGGGTCAGACTTTCTAGTTTCGGCAAATTAGGCCTCGTCAGTGGCCCTCTATTTCTGTCAATTCTTAGTGGAATCAATGCTTCCAAAGAACTAGAAAATACAGTCCAACCTGTATTAAGCAAGCACCTAAGGGATATCCAAAATTTGCTTGCTTAAGACAGGTGCTTGCTTAATATAGGTGATATTGAAGGCAGTTGGCTTTTTGGAGGAACCAAATGCTTGCTTGTTTGAGACATGTTGCTTGCTTAATAGAGGAGGCCACTAAGACAGGTTTGACTGTATATGAAGGACAGGGAGACTTTTTACGGCCACCACACATTCCCTTAACCTGTTAACACCAGCTGTGGTGAAATGAAATACTAAAAGGATGAAATGTGACACGTCAAGTGAAAATGTGTCTTAGACCCTGAACGATAAGAAATGACTCATATCAGCCTGCTTATCTACTCCGTCGGAGAAAAAAATTCCCACTGTGGATGAAGCTTAATCTTCCATGTTGTGCACAGTAAAGATTCTTATCAGACTGCGCACATGCGCAGTCTGATCAGAGTCTTTGCTGTGCGCTCATCTCCGGAGCAATGTTTTTTGCATTCTGTGCCCCAGGTAAGTTTTCACTATTTGTCAAAGCCCTTAAAAATGGACGGCCCCGCTTGAAGAAATAGATGGGCTGCATGATGCTTCCACGCAGAGCTGAAACCGACCGCACACGAGTACTGGTAAACTGCTTAGCGAATCTAAGCCTGCCCAGGCAAAGCGGTGCGAGTCGGACCGTCCATGCTTATAAACCCGTTCGGTTTCATTGGACGACAAGGCTTGAGATGTCATTACATCTCAATGTCGGTTAAAAGTCCGCCAAAATTGGAAGCAACGTCTCCAAAATGACCCATACAGTGTTGACGGGGACGTTAACCCTCAAATCAAACAAAGAAACCCTTAAAAATGGACTATAGCCATTATATAGTAAAACTTTTAATTTTGTTTTGCTTATTCATCTCATATTTTAAATTATATAAGATACTTTATTGGTGTGTGGCAGATATCAATTTTTGTTGAAAATTTCCATATTTATTACGTGTCGAGATAGAAAAAAGCATATATCTTCGTTAACAAAAAGATAAGATCTGACAGAAATTTTAAAAAAAGTCATTGAAACATTTTTTTTTATTATTTATTTATTTATTTATTCAATTTTTTTTCATAATGGGCTTATTAAATTATAAGGGATGGTAAGATGTAATGGCTGCAATAATTGCAAACAAAATGCTCAGAAAAAAAAAAAATAAAAAACACACACAGACACGAAAAACTCGCTTGGATCATTAACCCTTTTTGTACGAAATAGCAGGAAGTTAGGGGTAGCAAGCAGGAATTTATTTGTAAAATAGCTGAACTTTTTGCAAACAGTGTGGGCCCTGAGATCAGACGCCACAATCTGTGGCGTCTGATCTGGGCCTGCACGGTTTGCCAGTGCACCCGTTTTGGGGTTCCCAGTACAAAATGGGTTAAGAAACGCACCCGCATACGCCCGCCCATTGGGGCTTGGAGAAACGAACTGGGCTACATAACATGATGGTGCTTGGCAAAAAAGAAAGATAAAAATGTACAATAATGTTTCCAAGGTAAATTAATAACATATATCGGACATTGTTTGAACGTCTGCGACAATGTTAATGGATTCATAGCTTTGAAACATGAACAAATCGACAATATGGCAATATGATAACATGGATTTTTTGCCAGAAAAATCATTTTTTCACACCATAAAACTTATAAATGAAATTGTGTTTCATTTAAAATGAAACACTTTGATACATATCACATTAAGGAAGCAAAAGAGGTATAATCTTTCACGGCGGAGAATCCACGTGACCAAATGAAAGGGCTCACGCGTTTTCTAATGGCGGACCTGCCGATTCGGGTAACATTTTGTTCGATATTTTCATTATTACTGGTCAGAATTTAATGAGATTTGGGGCAGATACCCCGCAAAAACACCAGAAAACCGATTCTGTTGTTGAAATTGTGAACAAACGTCTAATTAAAAAGTTATTGACCAGCAACCGATTTTTCCTTCAACAAGTGGTTCACACTTGGCATGACTTATTGATAAAAATAACGAGTTATTTCCTATTTCCGGTGTTTACGTGCTAGTTCTGTTGTTCCAATATATGCACAGACAAGCTAAAAGCATAATATGTATTGTTTATGTAATTTGGCATGTTTGTGTCGGAGAAAAACGGGGTTTTGTGAAAATGAAAGGGTTCACACAATACTTGCTGATCTGAAAGGGTGCACACAAAAACCTGTGGTTCATCTAATTGTTCACCAATGACGTCAGTCGTCTCGCGTATTCACGTGCCTGGTGTACTCAAAATGGCTTGCAGTCATTTCGTAGGTTTATTAAGGGACTTGAAATTTTATCTACATACAGTATCCGATTTAATAGCAAGATAATATCTGTTTTAAAGGTAGTGATCTCTCTCTCTCTCTCTCTCTCTCTCTCTCTCTCTCTCTCTCTCTCTCTCTCTCTCTCTCTCTCTCTCTCTCTCTCTCTTACACAAACACACACAACTTTTACACGCAGGCCTATTCAATATAGTCGAATTTAAGAATTTAAAAGCTGTAAAAAGAAACATTTCAAGTATTGTGAATTTGGTCAGATTTCTGTCAAAACATAGTTTGTGGAATCCTAAAAGAACCACATTGTTGAGGCGGATCTATCGAGTACTTAAGACACGGCATTTTTAGAACAAACATATGACAAAACTGTATACCCCTCCGAGCTCCTTTGATGGAGTACATGTTTTCAAAGGACTTTAATATTAAAACGATTGAAATGGCCTGTTTAAAAAGTGGGATAATTTATCTGTGTATTAACAGCTTCCGATGTTATCTTTATGTTTTGTTGTTGTTGTGTTTTTAACTTATTTAATTATTTTTCATTTTTTTTTTTTTTTTTTTTTTCATTTTTACAAACTGCTTCTGATGACTCCGACTCTTAATACATTAATTTTTTCATGTATATTTGTTTCAGAACTATGCCATCTGCGCGGCCACAAATTTGTCGCCATGTGGCGAGGTGTTGACAAACCCAAGGAGCATTAGGCAGCATGAACTAAGACACTCTGTCTAATCGCCATACAGGTGCTGTGGCAACTTTTCTTCTCTAAAGCTAACATGGATAGACATATGTGCAACAATCATGGTCAGGAGAAAACATATCCTTGCAGTACCTGTGACAAGAAATTTGCAACAAACACTGACATAAAATGACAAAAGAAACAACGGGAAAAAGGGAATGTGACTACTAAACCTGTGATGTGTGCAACAAAACATTCCCATCAAAGGACAAATTAAGTGATCATATGGACAGTCACACAGGAACAAAAAGGCATATATGACATACTTGTGGGCAAACATTTCGTTATGCATTCAATTTGATCCGACACAAGAATTCATATAAGCGACAGTCAGCTTTCTGAACAATAGCATGGGGGAATTTATAACAGGATGCTACTGGTAAACCCGACCAACAGTTTTATTTTGACAGTAATTATAAAGCTTGAGATGGCAGGGAGGGTGCCTTTGCAAAATCACGTAATAATTATGCATCAGACTGAGACCAGCTTTGGTATACATCAAGTTTGATTCAACATTTAAGGTTATTACAGGAACCACCAGAAGAAAATGCTTCGACTTTTGTGTTTCGATTTTTCAGTGTTGTGTTTTGACTAAAGTATATTCCGGCCTCGGTAGCTCATTTGGATGCTCGTCTGCCTGGTGATCAGGAGGACGCGGGTTCCATACCTGTCGGGTTCAGCAACATTCGTTTGTGGCGATTGATCATGAAATCTTTTCTACGGTCATTCTCGCCCTTCCGCTCATTCAGGAAGGACAGCTGTCAGTTTCTGGCGAAAGAATGTGTACTGTACTGGATAACCGCTTAAGAATAAGTCTGCCCAGGAAAAGTGTGGATAGGTGTTTGAACTGACCAGTTCAAAATTGACCTAAAATAGTGTTGACTGGGCCGTTAAACTCCAAAACAAACAAAGACTAAAGTAGAAGTAAAACAAAGATCAGGAATATATACAATTAACTTACTCCACCCATCAAAGACACCAAAGGGAAAGAAACACAAACATTAAGCGACCGGACCATAATGGAAACCTAAACAAAGGAAGGCCATAAGGACAGTTACTTTCCTACAAAATGGCCATATGGCCATCCAAAATAAAAAGACACAAGTGATACACACAGTAAGTAACAAACAACACCATAAATAAACCGCCACAGAAGAACCGCCTTGGAACGGTCAGTGGAATGATCTCCACTGGGGGGCTTAAATCGATTTTATGTGGCCACAATCCTCGCCCTTACTTCCGTAGCGATTTAGACAAAAAATTTGTTCAGTCCGCATGAAGGCCTCCTAACTCATCAGTGCAACATCTCCGTGAACACAAAAAATCAAAGAACCACAGAGGTGAGGCAACGGTGAGGACTCGACAGCAAGAAACCACTGAAATGCTGGAGCAAAAGAAAACCAACAGTTAGACTCCGATGGGCCCGACCAGAGATAGAACATCAGGCACCAACTTTGTTGTATTTTGTAAAGTTTGTTGTATTTTGACTTGTTTGTGTTTGGAATAATGTTTCCATCAAAAAGCGATTGTCCACATTTAATGGGGGCATATTTTTAAACACAAAGTATAAAAGTGAAACTCACAAAAGTCAAAACAAAATACACACACACAAAAAAAAATCAAACCAAATCGTTTTTATTTTGCTTTAACGCTTTGTATTCAGTGGCAGTTTGCATTTGCATTGGCTATAAGGGTTATGTTTGTGCTACATACAAGTCCAATGACAACCTATGGCAACCTGACAAACAAACCTTAATTTAATTTAGGCTATTCTATCTATCTGAGAGAACAAATAGCATAAAAGTCAATACACTTAGCATAAAAGTCAAAAGCAAAACAAAATCGACACACAAAAGAAAAAAAAACCCATGCCACATATAGGCTTCGGTAATCAATGTCATTCTGACTAGGAACTTCAAGTCAACTGCACGATACAAATAGCCTTTGAACCGTTAAATTTCAAAAACAAGAAGAAATGAGTGTAAACTCAGCTTATGTGAATTCTTGTGTCGGATCAAATTGAATGCATAACAAAATGTTTGCCCACAAGTATGTCATATATGCCTTTTTGTTCTTGTGTGACTGTCCATATGATCCCATAATTTGTCCTTTGATGGGAATGTTTTGTTGCACACATCGCAGGTGTAGTCCCATTCCCTCTTTCCTGTTTCATGTGTCGTTTGAGGTCAGTGTTTGTTGCAAATTTCTTGTCACAGGTACTGCAATGATCTTTTCTCCTGACCATGATTGTTGCAATATGTCTATCCATGTTAGCTTAAGAGAAGAAAAGTTGCCACAGCACCTGTATGGCGATCGGACAGAGTGTCTTAGTTCATGCTGCCTAATGCTGCTTGGGTTTGTCAACACCTCGCAACTGTGGCGACAAATTTGTGGCCGTGCAGATGGTATAGTTCTGAAACAAATATACATGAAAAAAAAAATAAATGTATTAAGTGTCGGAGTCATCAGACGCAGTTTGAAACAAAAATGAAAAATATAAAAACGTCAAGATAACATCGAGATACAGTTAAAGCAAAGATAAATTATCCCACTTTTTAAACAGGCCATTTCAATCGTTTTAATACTAAAGTCTTTTGAAAACAGGCACTCTACCAAAGGGGCTCGGAGGGGTATACATTTTAGTCATATGTCTGTCCTAAAAACGCCCTGTCTTAAATACAAATTGTAAGTACTCGTTAGATCCGCCTCAACAATGCGGTTCTTTTAGGATTCCATAAACTATTGTTTGACAGACATCCAGACATCTGAGCATATTCACAATACTTCTTATGAAATGTTTCTTTTTTACAGCTATTAAATTCTTGAAAAGGCCTGTGTGTAAAAGTTGTGTGTGTGTGTGTGTGTGTGTGTGTGTGTGTGTGTGTGTGTGAGAGAGAGAGAGAGAGAGAGAGAGAGAGAGAGAGAGAGAGAGAGAGAGAGATCACTACCTTTAAAACAGATATTATCTTGCTATTAAATAGGATACTGCATGTAGATAAAATTACAAGTCCCTTAATAAACAACCGAAATGGCTTTCAGCCATTTTTAATGCATCGGGCACGTAAATGCGCGAGACGACTGACGTCACTGGTGAACAATTAGCTGAACCACCGGTTTTTGTGTGCACCCTTTGAGATCAGCAAGTATCGTGTGAACCCTTTCTTTTTCACAAAACCCCGTACCCTTTGAGATCAGCAAGTATCGTGTGAACCCTTTCTTTTTCACAAAACCCCGTTTTTCTCCAACACAAACATACCAAATCACAAAACCAATACATATTAGGCTTTTAGCATGCCGGTGCATATATTGGAAACACAGAACTAGCAAGTAAACACGGGACTCGGAAATAACTCGTTTTTTTTTTTCTCGAGAAGTCAAGCCAGGTGTGAACCCCTTGTCGAAGGAAAAAATGGTTGCTCGTCAATAACTTTTTAATTAGACGTTTGTTCACAATTTCAACAACAGAATCGATTTTCTGGTGTTTTTGCGGGGTATCTGCACCAAATCTCATTAAATTCTGACAAGTAATAATGAAAATATCGAACAAAATGTTACCTGAATCGGCAGGTCCGCCATTAAAAAACGCGTGAGCCCTTTCATTTGGTCACGTGGATTCTCCGCCGTGTCCTTGTTCTAGTCATTAAACAATATCTTAATGCTTTTTTAGCCTTTTTTTTATTGAGGGGTAGGGTAACTTTTTCTGCATTACTTCTTGCAGATACCTGGTGGAATGGTCAAAATTTCACGCCTATTTCGTGTATCTAATATTATTACACAATATATGTGAAAATAAGAAAAATCTAAAAAACGAAAAATGCATTCTTTTATCAAATATAGTGAAAATTGCATATCAAAACAGCAAAAAGTGCAGAAAAAGTCATTTGTAAATAGGTGTTTCGACAAAAACCTGTGAAAGAGTTTGTCTTTCACAGCTAGGTACGCAAACATGACATTATCCTGCATTGTGTTTTTTAAACCAAACTGGGAAATATTGTTTTAAACAATTGCTATCGACAATTTGTCAATGACTGGGGTAATTATTGAAACAGTCGATAATTTCAAAAACAGTACCCATCTATAAGGCTAAAAAGCTCGAAAAAAGCATGGTATGCCTATATTTTTATACCGGCAAACGAATGCAGAGAGATTTCAAGCTACAAAATACAAGCAAATAAAAAAAATCTAAAGACAAATAAATTACTCCCCACCCTCCTTAAATCCTATCTGTTTCTTTGGGTGGTAGGGCTTGTTGAGATGCCATTTCATCTCAAATCCCACATAATCGGAAGCAACGTCGTCAAAATGACCCTAAATATTGTCGACGGGGACGTGAAGCCTTATACCACAGGCTCACTGCGGCAAACTCCCTTGGCCCAAGTTTACTAAAATAGATCGATGGCATTTTATCAGATTGCATGTATATACTCATGCGTACCAAGTCATGGCTGTTACATGTAGACCCGGCAGGTGTGTCGCCAAACGGTAAAATTCGAAGGCATCCGAATAAGCAAGCCGCAAATATCAAGTTTGATTTTATACGTGTACATATACGTACAGTGGATTATACAATTATATCAGATACTATGTTTAACAATGTGCTATATTTTCATGTACATGAACACATTCCCATTTTATCAGACCACGCAAAACTGTCATGCTACATCTTGGCTAAATATGAGGAAATGCTGTTTTACCAAGTGACTTACTAGAAATGCTATGTAAGTATTTGTGGAGAGCAGATTCTGTTGCTCAGTATCAAAGAGCATTTAATAGTTTATCAGAGGTACAAAGTAATATATCAGATTTGTTAAGTGTTTTGACAAAGATAAAAACATCACTGTCAATAAAGCAATTCAAAGTTTTAATGATATTATTTTCAAAGTCTGTGACAAATCCCTGAAACGTACGAGAAAACAAAATAGTAATAGAAAAAAAATGAGAAGAGAATTGATTAGAAAAAATAGACTATATTCAAAATACCCCTCCGACCCTTTCACACGCGGTTCTTTTTATAAGTTCAGGAAATTATATAGTCGCGAATGCAAAAAGAAATGTAGTTAGTTTTGCTAAACTAAATTCAATATTTGAAAATGATCCAAACGCTTACTGGTCACTGATAAAGGAACTTAAGGCGGCTAAATCAGAGTCAGATACAAGTAAAAATATACCTCCAGATAAATGGCTGAAATACTTTTCAGATTTATCCTCTGTTGAAAATAAGTTTAAGACTCAAGATGAAACCTTTCAAACATTGTTACATAACAGTGAGAGTCTGAAAACATTTAACGAACTTGACTTTTCTATAAAAGGAAGGGAGATTAATGAGGCGATAAAAACTCTTAAGAATAAACAGTCTGCTGGACTAGATGGTATAACAATGAAATGATAAAATATAGCCAAACCTACATACTGCCTTGTTTAGTCAAATTGTTCAATCATATTTTATCTTCAGGCACTGACCCAGAAATATGGAAATCAGGTTACATTAAACCTATACAAAAAGGTAATGATCCAAGTGATCCATCCAATTATCGAGGCATTACTATAATGCCTTGTCTTGCAAAATCGTTTAATTGAATTCTGAACTCAAGACTAAAGAAGTTTTTAGACGATCATGAGATTATGAAACCCAATCAGATTGGATTCCAACCAAAAGCAAGAACAGTAGATCACATGTTTGTATTGAGGACATTGAGTGAAAAGTATACAAGCAACAATTCAAAACTATTTGTCTGTTTTGTAGATTTTGCAAAAACATTTGACACAGTATTACACTCTGCACTTTTTTATAAACTCGCACAGATAGGTATATCGGGGTCATTTTATAATGTGATAAAAAGTATGTATTTTGAAAATGTAATGCAAGTTCGCTTAGGAGATGGCTTAAGAAACCATTTTTTTTCCTCAGATTGTTGTAAGACAGGGCGATAATTTGAGCCCAAATATGTTTAAAATTTTTGTCAATGACTTACTAGATTATATTGCTAAAAGTGATGATCCTGTAATAATGGATAAGCATTCTTTCAACTGCCTGCTCTATGCTGATGATCTTATTTTGATGTCATCTAGCGAAAGGGGGCTACAAAGTTGTCTTGATAACTTTAGCGATTATTATGAATTGAATTGTTTAACGGTCAATTTGAAAAAGACTAAAATTATTATATTTCACAAAGCAGGCAGACTTTCAAAATTAGATTTCTTCTATAATGGTGAGTTAGTTGAAGTGACAGACTCATACAAGTATTTAGGGATATTGTTTTCTTCATCCGGCACTTTTTCATACTGTCAGAATGACCTGTACAAAAGGGCTTTAAAAGCCCAATTTAAACTTACTAAATGTTTTATGAACACATATATAAGTATAACGAGTTTAATGCACCTTTTGACCATACAATTAAACCAATTGCTTTATATGGCTCTGAAATTAGGGGCACAATAAACACTAATGCAAGAATTATAAATAAAGTGGACTACGAGTACAGCATAGACAAATCTTTCTCAAACATTCCTTGTGATAAATTGCATGTTAAGTTATTAAAATACATTCTGAACCCTCACAAGAAAGCCTCAAATTATGTTGTTTTGGGTGAACTTGGAAGGCATCCGCTTTATACAGGTGTGTAAATAAACAATTCGAAGTATTTTCAAAGACTTCTTTCATCTGATATTGAACTGCTTTGACATGCCTTCAGCGAAAGTAAAACCCTTCACCAAATGAATAAAGTAAGTTGGGGTTCATCTATATATTTCGTAATGGAAAAGGTAGGGTTGTCTATAGACCAAATCAATTCTAAATCAGTTGTTTACATACTTAAAAATTTGCATATTAAAGGTTTTAAAAACAGTTGGTCTGATAGGATGCAACAATGTGCTACTAGTCAAACTGGCAAACTTAGAACGTATGGTCTTTTCAAAACAACATTTGAAAAAGAGAAATATTTTTCTGTAATTCAGAAGAAGGAAATAAGGAAACATTATACAAATTTTCGAATAAGTGCCCATAGACTTGAAATAGAGCATGGTCGTTACAAGAATGTACCAGCTTATTCAAGGCTTTGCAGATTTTGTACTTTAGAACAGATTGAAGATGCGATGCATTTTCTCTCCATTGCACGACTTACACTAATTTACGCAAACTATTAACTGATAACATGAATATAATAAGTAAAAATTATGATTTTTTTTTCTGACAAAAATAAACTGATATGCTAAATGACAAATGAGACAAATCAAGTAATAAGTTCGTTTGCTAAATTTATCTTTGATTGCTTTAAATGTATATCTTCAGGTATTTGATCATAGTTAATAAGTATATATCAGAAGATATTCCGCCTCTTGTAGCAGGTAAATAATTTATAGAAATGTTTAAGGACAGCTGAATTCATTATTGCCGATGGGCCTTCAAAGGAGGACCTTATGCCTACTCTCCGTGGTGGGTCGATCAGTAATTTTTTTATTTGGCAGAATACAAGTCTAACATTTGACACAGACTCACGAATCCATATTATGTTCATACGTTGTTTAATGTTGTTTGTTGTTTACATGTTTTACCCTCTTTCTAATCAGGTCAGTATTTTCACATTGATTGTATGCCAGGAATGGCCAAACACTGGAAATAAATTATTTTCTATTTTATTCTATATGAAATAATGCTTTCGGAAACAGAAATGCAGAATCATGTATCACCCTTCTCGCGTTTTGAATGTTGTAGCATCACAACATGTTTGAACATTTTAGTTGCAGTGTCATAATATGCTTGAACATCTTAGTTGCAGTGTCACAAAATATTTGAACATCTTAGCTGCAGTGTCATAATATGCTTGAGCATCTTAGTTGCATTGTCACAAAGTGCTTGAACATCTTAGCTGCAGTTTCATAAGTTGTTGTAGTGTCACAAGTATGCTTGACATCTTGGTTGCAGTGGCACAATATGCTTGAACATCATACTGTCATAAGATGCTTGAATGTTTGAACATCTTTATTCAAAGGCACAAGATGCTTGGACATCTTAGTTGTAGTATTGTAAGATGAATATCTTGGTTGCCGCAGTGCCAAAAGATGCTTGAACATCTTGGTTGCATTGACAAAAGATGATTGGACATCTTAGTTGCACTGACACAAGATGGTTTGAACACCTTAGTTGCAGTGTTTGCCATGCTTGAACATCTTGATTGCGGTGCCAAAAGATGCTTGAATATCTTGGTTGCAGTGCCAAACGATACTTTAATTGCTTGGTTGCAGTGTCACAAGATGCTTGAACATTTTGGTTCCAGTGCCAAAAGATGCTTGAACATCTTAGTTGCAGTGTCACAAGATGCTTGAACATATTGGTTGCAGTACCAAAAGATGCTTGAACATCTTTGTTGCAGTGTCACAAGATGCTTGAACATCTTAGTTGCAGTGTTGTAAGATGCTTTAACATCTTGGTTGCAGTGCCAAAAATGCTTGGACATCTTAGTTGCAGTGTCACAAAATGCTTGAACATCTTCGTTGCAGTGCCAAAAGATGCTTGACCGTCTTTGTTGCAGTGTTACAAGATGCTTGATCATTTTCGTTACAATGCCAAAAATGCTTGAACATCTGAGTTGCAGTGCCGAAAGATGCTTATACATCATTGTTGCAATGTCACAAGATGCCTGGACGTCTTATTGCAGTGTCATGTGATGCTTGAATATCTTTGTTGCAGGGTCATAAGCTGCTTGAACATCTTAGTTTCAGTGTCATAAGATGCTTGAACATCTTGGTTGTAGCGCCCCAAACATGCGTGTTCGTCTTCGTATCAGCGTCACAAGTATGCTTGAACATATTGGTTACATTGTCAAAAACATGCTAATCATCTTGTCTGCAACACCAAGAGCAGGCTGCAGTTATTACCAGTACGCCCTTGTGTGCAATACAGATTTTAACAAACAAAAGTGACATACAGAACTTAAGGGGAATGGGAACACTTGGCAGATTTTTCCGCCATTTTTCAAAGGGAGACAATTATCGGGACTTCCTGTAGGCTTATATGTAAGCCCTGTCCCACTGAAAAAGCGGTCTTCTCTTAAAGGAAAGAATTTGCTCCTCAGGAGCAAATTCTTACATTTAAGAGTTGACCCCTATTGACATGGGAGACAAACATACTTTTGCAGGAGTTGCCTCCCCTGAAGGTGTTCTCATTCCCCTTAAAATTTTAAAAATCTTGCTTTTGACCATAGAGTCTTCACGTAATATGATGTTCTAGTTACACCCTGTAAGAGACACTGTATGTGTTTTTAATTAAACCATTTAAACTATGTTATGGTGTAACTTACATGTATTTTATTTTTAATTACATGAGAAAATTTAAGCTAATACATGTTTCATTGTCAAGGGTTTGAGAAAATGAAAAAGTAAGAGTTCATGAAAATATCATGAAACATTAAACCATGTCTTAATTTAAACAGATTGATCACAACTTGTTACAAGGAGATGACAAATGACTGCTTCGGGCAGAATCATGATATTGTACTAAGGGGTGTGATAGCTCAGTGGTTAGTGCACTTGGTTCGATACCCGGAGGCGGTGGTTATTTCGGTGGTCGAATACGCTCCATTGGCATCATTTGCAGGGATGAATGCCAAAAAGTGTACCGTCCTTCGGATCGGGACGTTAACTGGAGCCCCCCCCCTCCCCATCCCTCCCCTGTGCAGGAAGAGTCATCTCATGTGCAGGTTAAAGACCCCTACCGTAATTACAAGATTACTGTGTAGGCTTTCAACCCTGCAACCGGGAGTGTATGTAATGTACACCTGCGAAAAATGGTCAAATGTGACCGATCGCAGTATAAATAGAAAGGGGTGTGTATACCTGTCACTCCGTCATTTGTGAAAGGGAGTCAGCTTTATTGTTGTTATGCTGGGGTTTAACGGCACGTTAACCCTTGTGGATCATTTTTCTAGGAAATCCATAGTTTTAGCTTGGGATAAAAATTCTGTTCAAACCCTGGTGTTCTTACCCAAAATCGAATATTCTCACGTGTTTGATAAATGCACTCTCATATGCACCGTCGACGTCACAGCACGTTAAGTGACTCACGAAACATTCCTGTAGTGTCATCACAATATGGAGCACGTCGGCAACCGAAGTGACTGCAGTATCCACGCTCAGAAATGGAAGGTATGCAAGAAAAAGAATCCTACATGGGAGTGAGGGGTGGATAGAGAAATCCGTCCCTCGGGATCACTGTCCGGCATCACTCGGCAAGCCTCGTGATGCCAGACAGTGACCCTCGGGACGGATTTTCCATCCACCCCTCACACCCATATAAGATTCTTATACTGTGTCCCAGGGGAAGGGAGAACAAGTTAGGGGAGAAAGAGGAATATAAATGGAAGTGTGGACAACATCCCCCACCCCCTGCAAGGACAGCGGGCCTGACCAAAATGTAAGCCAATATCAGTTGGACGCCCGAGTGACGCAAGATACGCGGCACTTCTGCCTCACCCAAACCCAAATCTATTGACTTGTTTCCCAGTTTATGACAGGGCTCACCTTTTGAAGGAAAAAAAAATGCTCCTCAGAGCAAATTCTTTCCATTCATAGGAGAGCCCTATAGAAAATGTTTTAAAGAGTTGCCTAACCTGAGCGTGGGCGTGTCCCCAAAAATAATCATTACGAAAACATGGCTATTCAAATATACTGAAAATTTATTCAAATATATTGAACATTTTGCACCCCCCCCCCCCACACACACACCCCAAATAGATTTTTCCGATAAAAAATCGAGATTTTTAATATTTTTGCTCTTAACATAGATTGTGGGCAACGTTCGAACCACCTCGTCGAGGCGGTTCTAATGAGTGCCCACAATCTAAGTTTTTGAGCACAAATAGAAAAAATGTATACCCCTTAAAGAAAGAAATTGGTCCTCATAGCAAATTCTTTCCCCTATTGAAAACGGAGACAAAGTCAAATTCTAAAAAGCTAACAGAGCTGACTTCCCTGACGGTTGGCTTCCCCCTAATCAGGAAAACACGCCTATATAATTTTGACCCCCCCCCCCCCCCCCCCCCACTTAAATCCCTCTTTGATGCAGTAAAACTGGGGTTTACAGGGCCATACAGTAAATATTGTTCATATTTCTGTTCAAAAACATCGATTATGGGTACTCGTTAGAACCGCCTCGATGAGGCGGTTCTAACTTGTACCCACAATTCATATTTTGGGCAGAGATAAGCAAACTATCACATTTTTTCACTTTAATTTTTCGAGTTTTTTATTTTCTTTTTTCGGCGAAAAATTTACAATGTATTTTATAGGCGTGTTTTAGTAATGGGGTCGTGATGATTCTCATACGGGTCTTTATTCTGCCTGCTTGTCTTAAGGGAGAAATATGATTTTTTATTGTTCGTGTTTCAATATGTTAGTACATGAGTACGGCCCCCGCCCATCGGGGCTTAAAGAAATAGATGGGCCGCATGATGCTTCCACGCAGAGCTGAATCCGACCCGTCACACGAGTACTGGTAAACCGCTTAGAGGATCTAAGCCTGCCCAAGCAAAGCGGTGCGCACGAATCGGACCGTCCATGCTTATAAACCCTATTGGTTTCATTGGGAGACAGGGCTTGAGATGTCATTTCATCTCAATCTCGGGTAAAAGTCCCACAAAATTGGAAGCAACGTCTCCAAAATGACCTACATAGTGTTGTGTTGACGGGGACGCTAAACCTCAAACACACAAAAAAAATCAGTACATGAGTACCTGAATATGAGTTTTTTTCTTAAACGTTCATCGATGTACGTTTATAACACATACACCATATAAACCACGAGCCTGTCATATCACTTGTTAAAATAAAAGTTACGTAATTATTAACAACATTTATATTGGAATGTCGCGTAATTTACGCCATTATTTACGGGAAACGGGCCTTTAGTTGCTCTATTCAGATCCCTCGATTCATTTGCTTTTTGGTTGTTTGATTGTTTGAGTCAGTGAGGTTTTACGTCCTCTTGAACGCTATTTAGGTCATTTTGAAGACGTTGCTTCCGTTTTGTGGGACTTTTATTCGACGTGAGTTCGTCTGTCATTACTGACAATGACCAATCTTAATTACATGCAAGAATTGCAAATGGCTGATGAGACCAATTCTAGCTCTGAACTGTCTGTTGCAGACTGACATAGTATTTTTCGTTAGCTGCGTCTGATCTAGGGTTACACTGCCTGGGCAATGTCCCTTTTTCCGACTCTAGGCATGTGTGGATTTATGGGTTTTTGTTTGAACTGAGGTTTTACGGCCCGTCAACATTATTTATGTCATTTTGCAGACGTTGTTTCTAATTTTCTGGGACTTTTACCCGACACTGATATGAAATGACATTTAAAGCCCTGCCGCCCAGTGAAACCAAAAGGCTTATATGCACTGGATGGTCTGACTCAACACCACTTTCCTCGGCAGGCTTAGACCTTCTAAGCGATTTACCAGTACTCATGTGCGGTCGGTTTCAGCTCTGCGTGGAAGCATCATGCAGCCCATCTATTTCTTCAAGCCCCAATGAGCGGGAGCCGTCAAACTACAGTAAAATTCCGCTATTAAGACTACCTAAAATTTAAGAATAATTCTGCTTTAAAAAGCTTATTTAGTAAGTTGCAGTTATTCTTTCTTTTTGTTTTCTACTTACAGTGCCCTCTGGTCAGTGACCACCTTTGGGACTGTTCAAAAGTGGTCTTTAAGACCACTTTTGAACAGTCCCAAAGGTGGTCTTAATATAGGAATTTTACTGTATATAAAGTTGGATTTACAGTTTTTCACGAATTTGTTATCGTGATGTTTTAGCTTCTTGCATAATTGAACCGTTTTCAGCTACATTAGTGTACAAAGCAGGTGAGTGTTAAACAGTGAGTATCATTTGCAATAAAACATTAAACTGTATAGGTATCATTTGCAACAAATTATTCAGAATAAAAGATTCTTTTTTTTTGTCTTGCATAATTGTACCGTTTTCAGCTCCATTAGTGTAGTATTAAACAGTGGGTATCATTTGCAATAAAACATTAAAATGTATAGGTATCATTTGCACCAAATCATTCAGAAAAAAAGATTCTTTTTTCTTGCATAATTGAACCGTTTTCAGCTCCATTAGTGTACAAAACTGGCGAGTGTTAAACAGTGGGTATCATTTGCAATAAAACATTAAACTGTATAGGTATCATTTGCACCAAATCATTCAGAATAAAAGGTTATTTTTTTCTTGCATAATTGGACAGTTTTCAGCTCCGTTACTGTACAAAGCAGGTGCGTGTTAAACAGTGGGTTTCATTTGCAATAAAACATTAAACTGTAAGTACCATTTGCAACAAATCATTCAGAATAAAGGATTCTTTTTCTTGCTTTATTGGACAGTTTTCAGCTCCATTAGTGTACAAAGCAGGTGAGTATTAAACAGTGGGAATCATTTGCAATAAAAAATTAAACTGTATGTATCATTTTCAACAAATCATTCAGAATAAAAGATTCTTTTTCTTTCTTGCAAAATTGGCCAGTTTTCAGCTCCATTAGTGTACAAAGCAGATGAGTGTTAAAAACTGTGGGTATCATTTGCAATAAAAACATTAAACTGCCGGTATCATTTGCAACAAATTATTCAGTATAAAAGGTTCTTTTTTTCCTTGCATAATTGGACTGTTTTCAGCTCCATTAGTGTAGTGTTAAACAGTGGGTATCATTTGCATTAAAACATTAAAACTGCAGGTATCATTTGCACCAAATCATTCAGAATAAAAGGTTATTTTTTTCTTGCATAATTGGACAGTTTTCAGCTCCGTTACTGTACAAAGCAGGTGCGTGTTAAACAGTGGGTTTCATTTGCAATAAAACATTAAACTGTAAGTACCATTTGCAACAAATCATTCACAATAAAAGATTCTTTTTTCTTGCATAATTGGACCGTTTTCAGCTCCATTAGCACACAAAGCAGATGAGTATTAAACAGTGGGAATCATTTGCAATAAAACATTAAACTGTAAGTATCATTTGCAACAAATCATTCACAATAAAAGATTCTTTTTTCTTGCATAATTGGACCGTTTTCAGCTCCATTAGTGTACAAAGCAGATGAGTGTTAAAACAGTGGGTATCATTTGCAATAAAAACATTAAACTGTAAGTATCATTTGCAACAAATCATTCACAATAAAAGATTCTTTTTTTTTCCCAGCACAATGGACCATAACATGGGTGATTTTCATTCGAAGATGATTACAAGTACATTTATACCAACAGTATTTACTATGGAATATATACCTCATAGATATATACTTATGTGCCCAATTAAAACTAGTTTTCTGTCAATCTGTATTACGTAATTGCCAAGTGGATCCGTAGATTATTGGAGTGAGTGAGTGAGTTTTAGTTTTACGTCCCACCAACAGCTAAGGTCATACGGAGCCGGGACCTCGGTTTAAAGACTCATCCGAAAGTCTGGAGAAGCCCGGGATCGATCCTGCGATCCCTGGTGTACAAGGATAGATTATTGGAAAGTGGACATTTATAGTGGGCGGCACTGTTTGCCAAGGTATCCGTTTTGGGGTTTCTGGTACTAAATGGTTTATTATTTTGTCATTTTTTCTCGCATCGCAGATGAAATGCAGATTATCAAAAATTATTTCAGGTTCCTTACTTAAGACTTTATATAATGTCATGGCCTAGAATACCTGACTTTTCTCGCATCGCAGATGAAACGCAGATTATCAAAAATTATTTCAGGTCCCTTACTTAAGACTTTATATAATGTCATGGCCTAGAATGCCTGTGTGTGTGTGAGAGAGAGATTCGGGTTTAACGTCGCTTTCAACAATTTTTCAGTCATATCACGACGGTGTCTGGTTGCGACAGGGAGCTCAATGCTTACTTTTATAGTGCTGCCTCACTGAAGTATCATGTCCCAGACACATTACATGATACCACACCCAGTCACATTATCCTGACACTGGATCAACCAGTCCTAGCTCTACCCCGTAAATCTGAGTGCCAAGCGAGGAGCAGCTAGTACCATTTTTAACGACTTTGGTATGTCGCGGCCCGGGATCGAACCCGTGACCTCCCGTTCCCCGGAGCGGACACTCTACCAACTGAGCTATCGGGGCCGGTACTAGAATGCCTGACTCAGTCATAAACTAACATTTTTTATTCAAATATTCTGCTTTTCAGTTAACATGCAACGAATACAAACACGATTTCATTTAACATTTCGTTTGTTGATATACGTAATTTGTCAGTTGAACTTGATGACTCGGTTTTTTTTTTGTTTTGTTTTTCCTTTTAGTTTTGTTTTTATTTTACGAACCTTTCAAGATCGTTTCTCTTCTTTCGAGCCGATCTTTAATCAGAGGTGAAAAACCGGAGTGCCTTGAGAAAATCCAACTTACCATAGCGTCTTACATGTGACCAACTTTCGTTTCCTGACGGAAAGGTTTTGTTTGTTTGTATTGGAGTTTAACGACCCAGTCAACACTATTTAGGTAATTTTGAGCCGGTCAGTTTACCTAAGCACACTTCCTGGGCAGGCTTATGCGCAAGCGGTTAACAAGTACAGTGCAAACTGACAACTGTCCTTCTTGAATCAGCGGAAGGGAGAGAAGACCTGTCGGAAAGGTAATCACGCGGTTAATTCCCTTAAAAATTGCTGTCGCTTCCATTTGAATGTGTATTCGGATGTGCATTCTGATAAAAATTTCCATGACGCATGCTGGGTATTTAATTGGATAGTGGATGTCATGTACAACATATTAACCCATTTTGTACCAGCAACCCCAAAACGGGGACCCTGGCAAACAGTGCAGACCCAGATCTGACGGCGCAGAACGCGGCGTCTGATTAGGGCCTCCACTATCTGCTAAATGTTCAGTCTTTTCCAAATAAATGTTGATGAAAACACTATCTAACACCCCTAAATTTTGAAATGGACTCCTGCTATATATAAGGAGGAAGATTCCTTTCGGTACAAAAAGGGTTGAAGAAGCCATATTGCTTAATTAACGAAGTCTCGTTTTCAAATTATAGAAGGTAATTTATGCAAATTAACACATGAGAAAACATAATCTCATGCTAATGTGGTAATAAATCCAGTGTCCCTATTATTATTATTCAGTGAGATCTCATGTAATAAAACGGTCACTCCAAAATATATTGTTAATAAAAATTTTGCTGGTTTGAAAAATATAGATTATTCTCCACTCGTATGTGCTTAGGGTATGTGCTTAAAAACGACATTCATTGATGACAATGACATATGTTGCTCGTTCTTGCTGGAAAAAAAAAGATTGTGGGCACTCGTTAGAACCGCCTCATCCTAGATTGTAGGTTCCGGTTAGGACCGCCTCATCATGAGGCGCCCAGTCTAACGATAACCCACAATTTATTCTTGTTGGTGAGGCGTTCGCCGACGAGACAGTTCTAATGAGCACCCACAGTCTATGTTTGTGTAAGGCGGTTCTAACAAGCGCCTACGAGTACAATCTGTGTTTGCAAGCAGTTTTGTGAGTGAGTGTGTTTGAGTTTTACGTCCTACCAACAGACCAACAGCGACGGGACCTCGGAGTAAGGACTCGTCCGAAAGTCTGGAGAAGTCCGGGATCGAGCCCACGACCCCAGGTTTGTGAGACGAGTAGCTTATCCAATACACCACCGAGCAAGAATAAAGTATATGAGCCGGGGCACGGCATTTCCAACAATTTACATTACGCAAACACGCCTATACAAATACATTGCCACTTTTATCGCCTTAAAAATGAAAATTTTAAGAAGAAAAATTGTGATATTTTTCTTATTTCTGCTCAAAATATAGATTGTGGGCACTCGTTAGAACCGCCTCATCGAGGCGGTTCTAACGAGTACCCACAATCTATATTTTAGAGCAGAAATAAGAAAAATAAGGTCTACCCCAAGAAACCCCAGTTTTACTATATAAAAGTGGGGTTCAAAGGGGGTGAAAATTATATAGGCGTGTTTTCGTGATGATGTGCCTCCAGCGATAAATCAGATCAGCCTGGGCATCCATATAGTCTGACCAGAGACTTCTCTGGCTGCATGAAGGAGCGCTGGGTGCTTGGCTATCCTTAGAGCGCACAATGAAGACTCTGATCAGACTGCGCGGAAGCGCAGGCTGATCTGAGTCTTCCTTGAGTTCACATGTAAAATGTAGGAAATGCTCTGCTCCGGTTCAAATATGTATCGTCTCGTGACCCCACACTTTTCCCTTTTTATGTCTAAAGAGGGTGTTTTTTTTTAGACACTCGGGGGCTTGTGAAACAACAGAAATGTGCGTCCTTGAACCCAAATACTTGAACCCAAAAAGTCACAGAAGGCTTTGTGGATTTTTTTGCGGGTACTCCTGGTTCCATCGATCGGTTCGATATAAGTGAAATACATACAGGTTTAAGCAAACACTTGAAAAATCTTTCCGCAGGTGTCGTTTTTGACACGTGTTTATCATAGGTTTAATATGTTTTGACAAGATTTTAATTTCAAGAGTAAGTACTTATACTTCTGATCAAATTATAATCCCCGGTCTTTGTCCGGGTATGTTTTTTTTTTCTCATAAAAGCAATATTTACAGAAGTGAATATTGCCGCGCGTGACCCAACAATGCGTCAAATTTGATCAGTTGCCGGACCCTTACAAAAAGAAAGACAAATAAATAAATAAAAAAAAATAAAGAGAAAAGAAATGAAATGAATAAGAAAAAAAAAAAACGTTCTCTTTATCAGACTGTTGTTGGCACCCAAAGCAGAAATCATGTTACATGTACTTAAACATTCGTGTTACAAACTATATCCAAACAAAAGTGTATATATTTTACAGATATGATATTTTTTCTATATAGAATACATTTTTGGGACCCATCATTAATCATCCGGGGCCGTGTAATATCTATAACCTTGTTATAATGAACAGCGTTATAATGAGATCGTGGTGTATATATCAAAAACTGGTATATTTTGAATAAGCCAGGAAGTGTCTGCTTTACCGTATTGTCAAGTGTCATATGGAGACGGGACCTCGGTTTAAAGACTCATCCGGAAGTCTGTAGAAGCCCGGAATCGATCCTACGACCCCTTGCGCTTACAAGACAAGTATACAGTAGATACCAACTAAAATTAACCTTTTTTGTGCCAAACGGAATCTTCCTCCATAGATATAGCAGGAGTCCATTTCAAAGTTAAGGGATGTCAGGTTGTGCCGTTTTCTTCAAAATTGATTAAGAAAATGGCTGAACTTTTTGCAAACAGTGTAGCCTCTGATCCCGGGTCTGCACTGTTTGCCAGGGTACCCGTTTTGGGGTTTCTGGTACTCAATGGGTTAAGACTATTTCTGCTTGTAATTAAGGCGTAACTATACCTAATTTAGTGACACAGAGGCCTTTCTGATATTTAATCTTCATCAATGTGTCTCAACCCCAAAGTTCTGAAACCGAAACGGGCGCAGTTCAAACCCGGCAAACACAGCACATCCCCCTCCGAGCACACACCGACCGACGAAGCTTGTGAGACAGGTCAACTGGAGGCATCAGGCAAGAGACGCCGACCCGCGGACTTATAGGCGTCCCCCACCGAGCCAACATCAGCAAACATGTAAACGCGTATCAAAAATGTTTCAGCGGTTCCAAAAGTGGTCTTAAAGACCACTTTCGAACAGTCCCAACGGTGGTCTCTTACTAAAGCACCCTGGGTCTAACAAATACGAATACAGAACCGCTGAAACATTTTTGATACGCGTTTACATGTTTGCTGATGTTGGCTCGGTGGGGGACGCCTATAAGTCCGCGGGTGGGCGTCTCTTGTAGGAATTTTACCGTAGCTTGTATTAATACACCGCAGAGGCTTCAATTCTATTTAGTAGTTGCTTACATTGTTCTTCTCTGATCTGAACGGTTTCTATACGTCCTGTCGTTATCTCATGTCGTTGCTGTGGGTTCGAGCCCCAAGAAATATGTTTTATACAATTTACTGTCTTTGACAAAATTCTAAATGCCAGATAGTATCAAACCGTTAAACCATATGTCTTTTTTGCGCAGACAATAATCCGGTACGCTCATCAGTGTATAGTCAGAATACAACATATTCAAGACGGCATCCATACAACGCACATCGATGACTCTGATCAGACTGCGCGGAAGCCCAGGCTGATCTGATACTTCGCTGGGCGCACGTGATTGAATGCTCCTTCTCCCTTGGCGTTGCCCACTAAATTTACGGGCGTCCGTATATAGTGTACCTTCGGTTATGCGGGCTCAGCTAGGGCCAAAATCCACATTACGTTACCACGCAAGAAGAAGCCTGGAATCAGCCAGCCACATAGGGCTCAGTGAAGACTCTGATCAGACTGCGCTAGTCTGCGAATGATTGAAACTAAAATGAACCGCAGTCAAAACATCGAGACATGCCAGATGCCCTGACGAGCCAAGAACATAGACCTAATAATATCACCGGGGTATGAAATGGCGTCCTCGCCCGCGCGCGTGTAAGCATCCGCGCCCGCGAGCGAGCGTCCGCGTGTGGCTCGGTTAAACGTGCAACCCGAAAGACTGGAGAAGCCCAGGATAGGTCGCATGCCACGTTATGGCACCCGAGTGCTTGTGTTTGTATCGCAGCTAATCGTGCAGCCCGAAGGGCTGGAGAAACCCAGGATAGGTCGCATGTCACGCTGTGGCACGCGAGTGCTTGTGTTTGTATCTCGGTTAAACGTTCAGCCAGAAAGACTGGAGAAACCCAGGAAAGGTATCATTTCACGTTAAGGCATCCGAGTGCTTGTGTTTGTATCTCGGTTAAACGTGCAGCCCGAAGGGTTGTAGAAACCCAGGATAGGTATCATGTCACGTTATGGCACCCGAGTGCTTGTGTTTGTATCTCGGTTAAGTTTTCAGCCAGAAAGACTGGAGAAACCCAGGATAGGTATCATTTCACGTTATGGCACCCGGGTGCTTGTGTTTGTATCTCGGTTAAACGTTCATCCCGAAAGACTGGAGAAACCCAGGATAGATATCATGTTACGTTATGGCACCCGAGTGCTTGTGTTTGTATCTCGGTTAAACGTTCATCCCGAAAGACTGGGGAAACCCAGGATAGATATCATGTCACGTTATGGCACCCGAGTGCTTGTGTTTGTATCTCGGTTAAATGTTCAGCTAGAAAGACTGGGGAAACCCAGGATAGGTATCATGTCACATTATGGCACCCGAGTGCTTGTGTTTGTATCTCGGTTAAACGTTCAGCCAGAAAGACTGGAGAAACCTAGGATAGGATCATGTCACATTATGGCACCCGGGTGCTTGTGTTTGTATCTCGGTTTAACGTTAAGCCCGAAAGACTGGCGAAACTTAGGACAGGTCGTGTTATGTTATAGCACCCGGGTGCTTGTATGTGTATCTGGGTTAAATTTTCAGCCAGAAAGACTGCATGGAGAAACCACGTTAGAGAAGCAAAAGTGATCTGTCCGCGAGTGAGCGGGGATCAAAACAGAAAAAGTTACTGATCAAAATAAAAAAAAGTGTCTAGATACTATTGCACGGCACAATGTGCTCATTTGGTATGTTCGTGAATTTGGCTGCCAGTTGCCAGTTGCCAGTTGCCTATTCAATTGGCAACTGGCAAATGGCATCTAACTTCACAGTCTGGCTGCCAATTCGAAAATTCTATTGAATTGGCAACTGGCAGCCAGCTGCCAATTCGATTTGTGAGGGTTTAAGAGTATAAAATCTGAATAGGCAACTGGCAAACGGCAACCAGTTGCCAATTCTACAATCCTAGTGAATTGGCAACTGGCAACTAGTAGCCAGCTGCCAATTCGATTTGTGATGGTTTTAGTATAACAAATGAATAGGCAACTGGCAAACGGCAACCAGATGCCACTTCGCTAATTCTATTGAACTGGCAACTGGCAACCGGCAGCCAGCTGCAAATTCGCTAATTCTATTGAACTGGCAACTGGCAGCCAGTTGCCAATTCGATTTGAGACGATTTTAGAGCATAAGAACTGAATAGGCAACTGGCAACATTGCAGCCAGCTGCCAATTCGCTAATTCTATTGAATTGGCGACTGGCAACTGGCAGCAAGCTGCCAATTCGATTTGAGACGGTTTAAGAGTACAAAAACTGAATAGGCAACTGGCAAACGGCAATCAGTTGCCAATTCGACAATCCTAGTGAATTGGCAACTGACAACTGGCAGCCAGCTGCCAATTCGATTTGAGACGGTTTTAGAGTATAAGAATTGAATAGGCAACTGGCAAACGGCAACCAGATGCCAGTTCGCTAATTCTACTGAATTGGCAACTGGCAACTGACAGCCAGCTGCCAATTCGATTTGAGACGATTTTAGAGCATAAAAACTGAATAGGCAACTGGCAACAGGCAGCCAGCTGCCAATTCGCTAATTCTATTGAATTGGCAACTGGCAACTGGCAGCCAGCTACCAATTCGATTTGAGACGGTTTAAGAGTACAAAAACTGAATAGGCAACTGGCAAACGGCAATCAGTTCCCAATTCGACAATCCTAGTGAATTGGCAACTGGCAATTGGCAGCCAGCTGCCAATTCGATTTGAGAGGGTTTAAGAGTATAAAAACTGAATAGACAACTGGCAAACGGCAACCAGTTGCCAATTCGACAATCCTAGTGAATTGGCAACTGGCAACTGGCAGCCAGCTGCCAATTCTATTTGGCGGTTTTAGTGTATAAGAACTGAATAGGCAACTGGCAAACGGCAGCCAGCTGCCAATTCGCTAATTCCATTTAATTTGGCAACTGGCAACTGGCAGCCAGCTGCCAATTCGATTTGAGACGATTTAAGAGCAGAAGAACTGAATAGGCAACTGGTAACCGGAACCAGCTTCAAATTCGCTAATTCTATTGAATTGGCAACTGGCAACTGGCAGCAAGCTGCCAATTCGATTTGAGACGGTTTAAGAGTACATAAACTGAAAAGGCAACTGGCAAACGGCAATCAGTTGCCAATTCGACAATCCTAGTGAATTGGCAACTGGCCACTGGCAGCGAGCTGCCAATTCGATTTGTGACGGTTTTAGAGTATAAGAACTGAATAGGCAACTGGCAAACGGCAACCAGATGCCAATTCGCTAATTTTATTGAATTGGCAACTGGCATCTGGCAGCCAGCTGCCAATTCGATTTGAGACGATTTTAGAGCATAAGAACTGAATAGGCAACTGGCAACCGGCAGCCAGCTGCCAATTCGCGAATTCTATTGAATTGGCAACTGGCAACTGGCAGCCAGCTGTCAATTCGATTTTAGAGGGTTTAAGAGTATAAAACTGAATAGGCAACTGGCAAACGGCAATCAGTTGCCAATTCGACAATCCTAGTGAACTGGCAACTGGCAGCCAGCTGTCAATTCGATTTGAGAGGGTTTAAGACTATAAAAACTCAATATGCAACTGGCAAACGGCAACCAGTTGCCAATTCGACAATCTTAGTGAATTGGCAACTGGCAACTGGCAGCCAGCTGCCAATTCGATTTTGGACGGTTTTAGAGTATAAGAACTGAATAGGCAACTGGCAAACTGCAGCCAGCTGCCAATTAGCTAATTCCATTGAATTGGCAACTTGCAACTGGCAGCCAACTGCCAATTCGATTTTAGACGATTTTAGAGCATAAGAACTCAATAAGCAACTGGAAACCGGCAGCCAGCTGCCAATTCGCTAATTCTATTGAGTTGGCAACTGGCAGCCAGCTGCCAATTTGATTTGAGACGGTTTAAGAGTACAAGAACTGAATAGGCAACAGGCAAACGGCAATCAGTTGCCAATTCGACAATCCTAGTGAATTGGCAACTGGCAACTGGCAGCCAGCTGCCAATTCGATTTGAGACGGTTTAAGAGTATAAGAACTGAATAGGCAACTGGCAAACGGTAGCCAGCTGCCAATTCGCTAATTCTATTGAATTGGCATCTGGCAACTGGCAGCCAGCTGCCAATTCGATTTGAGACGATTTTAGAGCATAAGAACTGAATAGGCAACTGGCAACCGGCAGCCAGCTGCCAATTCGCTAGTTCTATTGAATTGGCAACTGGCAACTGGCAGCCAGCTGCCAATTCGATTTGAGACGGTTTAAGAGTACAAAAACTGAATAGGCAACTGGCAAACGGCAATCAGTTGCCAATTCGACAATCCTAGTGAATTGGCAACTGGCAACTGGCAGCCAGCTGCCAATTCGATTTGAGAGGGTTTAAGAGTATAAAAACTGAATAGGCAACTGGCAAACGGCAACCAGTTGCCAATTCGACAATCCTAGTGAATTGGCAACTGGCAACTGGCAGCCAGCTGCCAATTCGATTTTGGACGGTTTTAGAGTATAATAACTGAATAGGCAAATGGCAAACGGCAGCCAGCTGCCAAATCGCTAATTCCATTGAATTGGCAACTGGCAGCCAGCTGCCAATTCGATTTGAGACGATTTCAGACCATAAAAACTGAACAGGCAACTGGCAACTGGCAGCCAGCTGCCAATTCGCTAATTCTATTGAATTGGCAACTGGCAACTGGCAGCCAGCTGCCAATTCGATTTGAGACGGTTTAAGAGTACAAAAACTGAATAGGCAACTGGCAAACGGCAATCAGTTGCCTATTCGACAATCCTAGTGAATTGGCAACTGGCAGCCAGCTGCCAATTCGATTTGAGACTGTTTTATAGTATAAGAAGAACTGAATAGGCAACGGGCAAACGGCAATCAGATGCCAATTCGCTAATTCTATTGAATTGGCAACTGGCAACTGGCAGCCAGCTGCCAATTCGATTTGAGACGATTTAAGAGCATAAGAACCCAATAGGCAACTGGCAACCGGCAGCCAGCTGCCAATTCGCTAATTCTATTGAATTGGCAACTGGCAACTGGCAGCCAGCTGCCAATCCGATTTGAGACGGTTTAAGAGTCTAAAAACTGAAAATGCAACTGGCAAACGACTATCCGTTGCCAATTCGACAATTCTAGTGAATTGGCAACTGGCAACTGGCAGCCAGCTGCCAATTTGATTTGAGAGGGTTTAAGAGTATAAAAACTGAATAGGCAACTGGCAAACGGCAATCAGTTGCCTATTCGACAATCCTAGTGATTTGGCAACTGGCAGCCAGCTGCCAATTCGATTTGAGACTGTTTTATAGTATAAGAACTGAATAGGCAACGGGCAAACGGCAATCAGATGCCAATTCGCTAATTCTATTAAATTGGCAACTGGCAACTGGCAGCCAGCTGCCAATTCGATTTGAGACGATTTAAGAGCATAAGAACCCAATAGGCAACTGGCAACCGGCAGCCAGCTGCCAATTCGCTAATTCTATTGAATTGGCAACTGGCAACTGGCAGCCAGCTGCCAATCCGATTTGAGACGGTTTAAGAGTCTAAAAACTGAAAATGCAACTGGCAAACGACTATCCGTTGCCAATTCGACAATTCTAGTGAATTGGCAACTGGCAACTGGCAGCCAGCTGCCAATTTGATTTGAGAGGGTTTAAGAGTATAAAAACTGAATAGGCAACTGGCAAACGGCAACCAGTTGCCAATTCGACAATCCTAGTGAATTGGCAACTGGCAACTGGCAGCCAGCTGCCAATTCGATTTTGGACGGTTTTAGAGTATAAGAACTGAATAGGCAACTGGCAAACGGCAGCCAGCTGCCAAATCGTTAATTCCATTGAATTGGCAACTGGCAACTGGCAGCCAGCTGCCAATTCGATTTGAGACGGTTTAAGAGTACAAAAACTGAATAGGCAACTGACAAACGGCAATCAGTTGCCAATTCGACAATCCTAGTGAATTGGCAACTGGCAACTGACAGCCAGCTGCCAATTCGATTTGAGAGGGTTTAAGAGTATAAAAACTGAATAGGCAACTGGCAAACGGCAACCAGTTGCCAATTCGACAATCCTAGTGAATTGGCAACTGGCAGCCAGCTGCCAATTCGATTTTGGACGGTTTTAGAGTATAAGAACTGAATAGGCAACTGGCAAACGGCAGCCAGCTGCCAAATCGTTAATTCAATTGAATTGGCAACTGGCAACTGGCAGCCAGCTGCCAATTCGATTTGAGAGGGTTTAAGAGTATAAAACTGAATAGGCAACTGGTAAACGGCAACCAGTTGCCAATTCGACAATCCTAGTGAATTGGCAACTGTCAACTGGCAGCCAGCTGCCAATTCGATTTGAGACGGTTTCAGAGTATAAGAACTGAATATTCAACTGGCAAACGGCAGCCAGCTGCCAATTATTCTATTGAATTGGCAACTGGCAACTGGCAGCCTGCTGCCAATTCGATTTTAGACGATTTTAGAGCATAAGATCTGAATAGGCAAATGGCAACCGGCAGCCAGCTGCCAATTCGCTAATTCTTTTGAATTGGCAACTGGCAACTGGCAGCCAGCTGCCAATTCAATTTGAGACGGTTTAAGAGTACAAAAACTGAATAGGCAACTGGCAAACGGCAATCAGTTGCCAATTCGACAATCCTAGTGAATTGGCAACTGGCAACTGGCAGCCAGCTGCCAATTCGATTTGAGACGGTTTTAGAGTATAAGAAATGAATAGGCAACTGGCAAACGGCAGCCAGATGCCAATCCGATAATTCTATTAAATTGGCAACTGGCAACCGGCAGCCAGCTGTCAATTCGCTAATTCAATTGAATTGGAAACTGGCAACTGGCAGCCAGCTGCAAATTCGATTTGAGACGGTTTAAGAGGACAAAAATTGAATAGGCAAGTGGCAAACGGCAACCAGTTGCCAATTCGACAATCCTCGCGAATTGGCAACTGGCAACTGGCAGCCAGCTGCCAATTCGATTTGAGACGATTTCAGAGCATAAAAACTGAATAGGCAACTGGCAACCGGCAGCCAGCTGCCAATTCGCTAATTCTATTTAAATTGGCAATTGGCAACGGTTTAAGAGTACAAAAACTGAATAGGCAACTGGCAAACGGCAGTCAGTTGCCAATTCGACAATCCTTGAGAATTGGCAACTGGCAACTGGCAGCCAATTCGATTTGAGACGGTTAAAGAGTATAAGAACTGAATAGGCAACTGACAAACGGCAACCAGATGCCAATTCGCTAATTCTATTGAATTGGCAACAGGCAAATGGCAGCCAGCTGCCAGTTCGACTGAGACGGTTTAAGATTAAAAAAACTGAATAGGCAACTTACAAACGGCAACCAGTTGCCAATTCGACAATCCTAATGAATTGGCAACTGGCAACAGGCAGCCAGATGCCAATTCGATTTGAGACGGTTTTAGAGTATAAGAACAGAATAGGCAACTGGCAAACGGCAACCAGATGCCCATTCGCTAATTCTATTGAAGTGGCAACTGGCAACTGGCAGCCAGCTGCCAATTCGATTTGAGAGGGTTTAAGAGTATAAAAACTGAATAGACAACTGGCAAACGGCAATCAGTTGCCACTTCGACAATCCTAGTGAATTGGCAACTGGCAGCTAGCTGCCAATTTGATTTCAGACTGTTTTAGAGTATAAGAACTGAATAGGCAACTGGCAAAAGGCAACCAGATGCCAATTCGCTAATTCTATTGAATTGGCAACTGGCAGCCAGCTGCCAATTCGATTTGAGAGGGTTTAAGAGTATAAAACTGATATAGGGAACTGGCAAACGGAAACCAGTTGCCAAATCGAAAATCATAGTGAATTGGTAACTGGCAGCTAGCTGCCAATTCGATTTGAGAGTATAAGAAATGAATAGGCAACTGGCAAACGGCAACCAGATGCCAATTCGCGTATTCAATTGAATTGGCAACTGGCAACCGGCAGCCAGCTGTCAATTCGCTAACTCTATTGAATGGGCAACTGGCAACTGGCAGCCAGCTGCCAATTCGATTTGAGACGATTTCAGAGCATAAGAACTGAATAGGCAACTGGCAAACGGCAGCCAGCTGCCAATTCGCTAATTCTATTGAATTGGCAACTGGCAACTGGCAGCCAGCTGCCAATTTGATTTGAGAGGGATTAAGAGCATAAAAACTGAACAGGTAACTGGCAAACGGCAACCAGTTGCCAGTGCGACAATCCTAGTGAATTGGCAACTGGCAACGGGCAGCCAGCTGCCATTCGATTTGAGGCGGATTTAGAGTTAAAGAAATGAATAGGCAACTGGCAAGCGGCAACCAGATGCAAATTCGCTAATTCTATTGAATTGGCAACTGGCAACCGGCAGCCAGCTGCAAATTCGCTAATTCTATTGAATTGGCAACTGGCAGCCAGCTGCCAATTCGATTTGAGACGATTTTAGAGCATAAGATCTGAATAGGCAACTGGTAACCGGCAGCCAGCTTCCAATTCGCTAATTCTATTGAATTGGCAACTGGCAGCCAGCTGCCAATTCGATTTGAGACGGTTTAAGGGTACAAAAACTGAACAGGCAACTGACAAACGGCAACCAGTTGCCAATTCGACAATCCTAGTGAATTGGCAACTGGCAACTGGCAGCCAGCTGCCAATTCGATTTGAGACGGTTAAAGAGTATAAGAACTGAATAGGCAACTGGCAAACAGCAACCAGATGCCAATTCGCTAATTCTGTTGAATTGGCCACTGGCAACTTTTAGCCAGCTGCCAGTTCGATTTGAGACGGTTTAAGAGAAAAAAAACTGACTAGACAATTGGCATACGTCTACCAGTTGCCAATTCGACAATCCTAGTGAATTGTCAACTGGCAACAGGCAGCCAGCTGCCAATTCGATTTAAGACGGTTTTAGAGTATAAGAACAGTATAGGCAACTGGGGTTTAACGGTCCAGTCAATACTATTTTAGGTTATTTTTGAGCCGGTCAGTTTACCTATCTACACTTTTCCTGGGCAGGCCAATACGTAAGCGGTTAACCAGTACAGTGCACATTCTTTCGCTAGAAACTGACAACTGCCCTTCTTGAATCAGCGGAAGGGAGAGAATAACCGTAGAAAATATTTCATGATCAATTTCCACGAATGAAAGTTGCCGACCCGGCAGGTACCGAACCAGCGTTCTCCTGATCACCAGCCAGACGTGCATCCGACTGAGCTACCGAGGCCGGCGCAGCCAAATCTATTTCTCCAATGGGCGGGGGCCAGGAGATATATCTAAATCTTCCCTGGTACTCCATACACCTCAAGTAGAGTTTTATATGGATATATGTTAATACTATTTACCATCGGGGCTTGAAGAAATAGATGGGCTGCATGATGCTTCCAGAGCTGAAACCGACCCGCGCACGAGTACTGGTAAACAGCTTGGAGGATCTCAGGCTGCCCAGGCAATGCGGTGGAAGTCGGCCCGTCTGTGCTTATAAACCCTATTGGTTTCATTGGGCGGCAGGGCTTGAGATGTCATTTCATCTGAATGTCGGGTAAAAATCCCACAAAATTGGAAGCAACGTCTGATACAACGCATAATGAAGTAATGTAGTAATTTCTTCATTTTGAAATTTTTACTTCATTATGCGTTGGCATAGTCGATGCGAAATGAAATAAAATGTAGTTTTTACTTCATTATGCGTCGATACTAAGAGGTTTGCGCAAAATGAAAGAATTATTTCATTTTGCGGTGATAGGTGGCATACTTAATTTTACTTCATTATGCGTCGACAGTTTGTAAAATACCGTAAGGCATTCAGTTTTAACTCTACTAACATAATCAAATACAGTGAAATTCCGCTTTTAAGACCACCTAAAATTAAGACAAATTTTGTTTTTAAAGCATATTTTGAAGGTTAAAGTTACATTTTCTTTGTGATTGCGACTTTCACTGTGCTCTTGTCGAAGCCATCTTTGGGACTGTTCAAATGTGGTCTTAAAGGCCACTTTTGAACTGTCTAAAATGTGGTCTTTATATTGGAATTTACCTGTATTTCTTCCTTAGTCTTTGGTCCCCTTTCGTAGACAGCTATGTTCTTCCATCGTTACTTCATTTTGCGTCGATATGGTGCATGTCAACGCGAAATGAAATATTTTTTACTTCATTTCGCGTCGACTACGCCAACGCATAATGAAATAAAAAAAATCAAAATGAAGAAATTACTACATTACTTCATTATGCGTTGTATCGGATGCGTCGTTCGGAATTTTCAGATCTTACGACTGGTTCCAATATTTAATTGCACACATGGCTGGCGTTCAACGTATTGCGTCCGTTGCTTTGGAAACCTTAGGGGCTGAAAAGGATGAACGGCAGCTGGCTGCCAGTTGCCAGTTGCCAATTCAATAGAATTAGCGAATTGGCATCTGGTTGCCGTTTGCCAGTTGCCTATTCAGTTCGTATACTCTAAAACCGTCTCAAATCGAATTGGCAGCTCGCTGCCAGTTGCCAGTTGCCAATTCACTAGGATTGTCGAATTGGCAACTGGTTGCCGTTTGCCATTTGCCTATTCAGTTGTTGAACTCTTAAACTGTCTCAAATCGAATTGGCAGCTGGCTGCCAGTTGCCAATTCAATAGAATTAGCGAATTGGCATCTGGTTGCCGTTTGCCAGTTGCCTATTCAGTTCGTATACTCTTAAACCGTCTCAAATCGAATTGGCAGCTGGCTGCCAGTTGCCAGTTGCCAATTCACTAGGATTGTCGAATTGGCAACCTGTTGCCGTTTGCCAGTTGCCTATTCAGTTGTTTTACTCTTAAACTGTCTCAAATCGAATTGGCAGCTGGCTGCCAGTTGCCAATTCAATAGAATTAGCTTATTGGCATCTGGTTGCCGTTTGCCAGTTGCCTATTCATTTCTTATACTCTAAAACCGTCTCAAATCGAATTGGCAGCTGGCTGCCGGTTGCCAGTTCCCAATTCACTAGGATTCACTAGGATTCACCAATTCACTAGGATTGTCGAATTGGCAACTGGTTGCCGTTTGCCAGTTGCCTATTCAGTTTTTATACTTTTAAACCCTCTCAAATCGAATTGGCAGCTGGCTGCCGGTTGTCAGTTGCCAATTCAATAGAATCAGCGAATTGGCATCTAGTTGCCGTTTGCCAGTTGCCTATTCATTTCTTATACTCTAAAACCGTCTAAAATCGAATTGGCAGCTGGCTGCCAGTTGCCAGTTGCCAATTCACTAGGATTGTCGAATTGGCAACTGGTTGCCGTTTGCCAGTTGCCTATTCAGTTGTTGTACTCTTAAACTGTCTCAAATCGAATTGGCAGCTGGCTGCCAGTTGCCAATTCAATAGAATTAGCGAATTGGCATCTGGTTGCCGTTTCCCAGTTGCCTTTTCAGTTCGTATACTCTAAAACCGTCTCAAATCGAATTGGCAGCTGGCTGCCAGTTGCCAGTTGCCAACTCACTAGGATTGTCTAATTGGCAACTGGTTGCCGTTTGACAGTTGCCTATTCAGTTGTTGTACTCTTAAACTGTCTCAAATCGAATTGGCAGCTGGCTGCCAGTTGCCAGTTGCCAATTCAATAGAATTAGCGAATTGGCAGCTGGCTGCCGGTTGCCAGTTGCCTATTCAGTTCCTATGCTCTAAAATAAATCGTCTCAAATCGAATTGGCAGCTGGCTGCAAGTTGCCAGTTGCCAATTCAATAGAATTAGCGAATTGGCTGCTGGCTGCCGGTTGCCAGTTGCCAATTCAATAGAATTAGCGAATTGGCATCTTGTTGCCTTTTGCCAGTTGCCTATTCATTTCTTACACTCTAAAACCGTCTCAAATCGAATTGGCAGCTGGCTGCCAGTTGCCAGTTGCCAATGCATTAGGATGGTCGAATTGGCAACTGGTTGCCGTTTGCCAGTTGCCTATTCAGTTTTTATACTCTTAAACTCTCTCAAATCGAATTGGCGGCTGGCTGCCAGTTGCCAGTTGCCAATTCAATAGAATTAGCGAATTGGCATCTGGTTGCCGGTTGCCAGTTGCCTATTCAGTTCGTATACTCTAAAACCATCTCAAATCGAATTAGCAGCTGGCAGCCAGTTGCCAGTTGCCAATTCACTAGGATTGTCGAATTGGCATCTGGTTGCCGTTTGCCAGTTGCCTTTTCAGTTGTTGGACTCTTAATCTGTCTCAAATCGAATTGGCAGCTGGCTGCCAGTTGCCAGTTGCCAATTCAATAGAATTAGCGAATTGTCAGCTGGCTGCCGGTTGCCAGTTGCCTATTCAGTTCTTATGCTATAAAATCGTCTCAAATCGATGGCAGCCGGTTGCCGGTTGCCAGTTGCCAATTCAATAGAATAAGCGAATTGGCATGTGGTTGCCGTTTGCCAGTTGCCTATTCATTTCTTATACTCTAAAACTGTCTCAAATCGAATTAGCAGCTGGCTGCCAGTAACCAGTTGCCAATTCACTAGGATTGTCGAATTGGCAACTGGCTGCCGTTTGCCAATTGCCTATTCAGTTTTTATACTCTTAAACCCTCTCAAATCGAATTGGCAGCTGGCTGCCAGTATCCAGTTCAATTGAATTAGCGAATTGGCTGCTGGCTGCCGGTTGCAAGTTGCCAATTAAATAGAATTAGCGAATTGGCATCTGGTTGCGGTTTGCCAGTTGCCTATTGATTTCTTATACTCTAAAACCGTCTCAAATCGAATTGGCAGCTGGCTGCCAGTTGCCAGTTGCCAATTCACTAGGATTGTCGAATTGGCAACTGGTTGCCGTTTGCCAGTTGCCTATTTAGTTTTTTTTTTAATTTTAAACCCTCTCAAATCGAATTGGCAGCTGGCTGCCGGTTGCCAGTTGCCAATTCAATAGAATTAGCGAATTGACATCTAGTTGCCGTTTGCCAGTTGCCTATTCATTTCTTATACTCTAAAACCGTCTCAAATCGAATTGGCAGCTGGCTGCCAGTTGCCAGTTGCCAATTCACTAAGATTGTCGAATTGGCAACTGGTTGCCGTTTGCCAGTTGCCTATACAGTTTTTATACTGTTAAACACTCTCAAATCGAATTAGCAGCTGGCTGCCAGTTGCCAGTTGCCAATTCAATAGAATTAGCGAATTGGCATCTTGTTGCCGTTTGCCAGTTGCCTATTCAGTTCGTATACTCTAAAACCGTCTCAAATCGAATTGGCAGCTGGCTGCCATTTGCCAGTTGCCAATTCACTAGGATTGTCGAATTGGCAACTGGTTGCCGTTTGCCAGTTGCCTATTCAGTTGTTGTACTCTTAAACAGTCTCAAATCGAATTAGCAGCTGGCTGCCAGTTGCCAGTTGCCAATTCAATAGAATTAGCGAATTGGCATCTGGTTGCCGTTTGCCAGTTGCCTATTCAGTTCGTATACTCTAAAACCGTCTCAAATCGAATTGGCAGCTGGCTGCCAGTTGCCAGTTGCCAACTCACTAGGATTGTCGAATTGGCAACTGGTTGCCGTTTGCCAGTTGCCTATTCAGTTATTGTACTCTTAAACTGTCTCAAATCGAATTGGCAGCTGGCTGCCAGTTGCCAGTTGCCAATTCAATAGAATTAGCGAATTGGCATCTGGTTGCCGTTTGCCAGTTGCGTATTCAGTTCGTATACTCTAAAACCGTCTCAAATCGAATTGGCAGCTGGCTGCCAGTTGCCAGTTGCCAATTCATAGGATTGTCGAATTGACAACTGGTTGCCGTTTGCCAGTTGCCTATTCAGTTGTTGTACTCTTAAACTGTTTAAAAACTGAATAGGCAGCGGCAGCTGGCTGCCAGTTGCCAGTTGCCAATTCAATAGAATTAGCGAATTGGCAGCTGGCTGCCGGTTGCCAGATGCCTATTCAGTTCTTATGGTCTAAAATCGTCGCAAATCGATATGGCAGCTGGCTGCCGGTTGCCAGTTGCCAATTCAATAGAATTTACGAATTGGCAGCTGGCTGCCGTTTGCCAGTTGCCTATTCATTTCTTATACTCTAAAACCGTCTCAAATCGAATTGGCAGCTGGCTGCCAGTTGCCAGTTGCCAATTCACTAGGATTGTCGAATTGGCAACTGGTTGCCGTTTGCCAGTTGCCTATTCAGTTGTTGTTCTCTTAAACTGTCTCAAATCGAATTGGAAGCTGGCTGCCAGTTGCCAGTTGCCAATTCAATAAAATTAGCGAATTGGCATCTGGTTGCCGTTTGCCAGTTGCCTATTCAGTTCGTATACTCTTAAACCGTCTCAAATCGAATTGGCAGCTGGCTGCAAGTTGCCAGTTGCCAACTCACTATGATTGTCGAATTGGCAACTGGTTGTCGTTTGCCAGTTGCCTATTCAGTTATTGTACTCTTAAACTGTCTCAAATCGAATTGGTAGCTGGCTGCCAGTTGCCAGTTGCCAATTCAATAGAATTTGCGAATTGGCATCTTGCCGTTTGCCAGTTGCCTATTCAGTTCGTATACTCTAAAACCGTCTCAAATCGAATTGGCAGCTGGCTGCCAGTTGCCAGTTGCCAATTCACTAGGATTGTCGAATTGGCAACTGGTTGCCGTTTGCCATTTGCCCATTCAGTTGTTGTACTCTTAAACTGTCTCAAATCGAATTGGCAGCTGGCTGCCAGTTGCCAGTTGCCAATTCAATAGAATTAACGAATTGGCAGCTGGCTGCCGGTTGCCAGTTGCCTATTCAGTTCTTATGCTCTAAAATCGTCTCAAATCGAATTGGCAGCCGGCTGCCGGTTGCCAGTTGCCAATTCAATAGAATTAGCGAATTAGCAGCTGGCTGCCGTTTGCCAGTTGCCTATTCATTTCTTATACTCTGAAACCGTCTCAAATCGAATTGGCAGCTGGCTGCCAGTTGCCAATTCACTAGGATTGTCGAATTGGCAACTGGTTGCCGTTTGCCAGTTGCCTATTCAGTTGTTGTACTCTTAAACTGGCTCAAATCGAATTGGCAGCTGGCTGCCAGTTGCCAGTTGCCAATTCAATAGAATTAGCGAATTGGCAGCTGGCTGCCGGTTGCCAGTTGCCTATTCAGTTGTTGTACTCTTAAACTGGCTCAAATCGAATTGGCAGCTGGCTGCCAGTTGCCAGTTGCCAATTCAATAGAATTAGCGAATTGGCAGCTGGCTGCCGTTTGCCAGTTGCCTATTCATTTCTTATACTCTAAAACCGCCTCAAATCGAATTGGCAGCTGGCTGCCAGTTGCCAGTTGCCAATTCACTAGGATTGTCGAATTGGCAACTGGTTGCCGTTTGCCAGTTGCCTATTCAGTTTTTATACTCTTAAAATCTCTCAAATCGAATTGGCAGCTGGCTGCCAGTTGACAGTTGCCAATTCAAGAGAATTAGCGAATTGGCAGCCACACTGTGAAGTTAGATGCCATTTGCCAGTTGCTGATTGAATAGGCAACTGGCAACTGGCAACTGGCAGCCAACTTCACGGACATTCATTTGCTTCATCTTTAACCTTTTTTCAGTATTGACAGGCTGCACACCATGTAGATTTATAAGATTGTTCTCCCTTGATCCGCCATGTTGGAGTATTGTGCACAAGTTTTTATCATTTTTACCACTTTATATCTGAATGACGAGAGCCTATTTTTGGCATTTGGAATTAACTTATTATTAAGTCATGGTATAAATATGTTCTATAAAAGGGTTATCCTTTGGACGCAAGGAATACACCACAGAAGTGAAAAATATGGAGTGTACATGTTTTCTGGGTCAGACTAGCTAGTTTCGGCCAATTAGGCCTCATCAGTGACCCTCAGATAATTTTAAAATTCCACAATGGAATCAATGATCCCAAAGGACAAGAAAATATAATCTACACTATGATGTAGGGCAGGGAGACGTTTTACCGCCGCCACACATTCCCACACACCAGCTGTAGTGAAGTTAAATATGTTCTATATATAAAAGGGTTATCCTTTGGAAGCAAGGAATACGCCACAGAAGTGAAAAATATGGAGTGTGCATGTTTTCTGGGCCAGACTAGCTAGTTTCGGCCAATTAGGCCTCATCAGTGACCCTCAGATATTTTCAAAATTCCACAATGGAATCAATGATCCCAAAGGACAAGAAAATATAATTTACACTATGATGTAGGGCAGGGAGACGTTTTACCGCCGCCACACATTCCCACACACCAGCTGTAGTGAAGTTAAATATGTTCTATAAAAGGGTTATCCTTTGGAAGCAAGGAATACACAACAGAAGTGAAAAATATTGAGTGTACATGTTTTCTGGGCCAGACTACCTAGTTTCGGCCAATTAGGCTAAAAGTTCAGTCATTTTCGAAATAAATTTTGAAGAAACCACAACCTGACACCCCTATAATTTGAAATGGACTCCTGCTATATATAAGGTTGAAGATTCCATTTGGTACAGAAAGGGTTGAGATCCTGTTGGCCTCAGCCTGGGTGTATCCATTTGTTGAATCTGGGCATATATCTTGTTTTTAGGGGTGTGCAAAAACAGAGGTAGTCATTTTATCTGGACAGTGGATACGTACTGTTTGCATTACGCGATATGCTGTAGTCTCTAGGGATGAAAGGGTTGAAAGCGGACATATTTTTGTATCAAATTTTGGTGACAGATTTTATCATTTGATGAATCTGAAAAAACCCCTGCCAGCTTTTGTATCAAAAGGTTTATGGTGAGTATATAATGTAAATCTGATCCTCGCTTTTCATAAAACTAATTACACATGAAATTTAATAAAATACCCGCAAGATATCTTGAAAAATAGATACATTAACTGTTCAAATTTCATATACATGTACTTGACAATACATTAAGAGCAGCTTTAAACCGACTGCTTCTCCATCTAACCTTGGTTAGAGAGGTTAGCGTTATTAGTAAGACCATAAGGACAATTTAATGTTTCGAAATTAGAGGTCAAAATTGTTCTAGAGGGGAAAGATTGCGTGTGCTCGTTAGAACAACCATCACGAAAACATGCCTATATAATTTTGACCCCCTTGAACCCCACCTTTATATAGTAAAACTGGGGTTTCCGGGGGTATACCGTATTTTTCTTATTTCTGCTCTAAAATATAGATTGTGGGTACTCGTTAGAACCGCCTCGATGAGGCGGTTCTAACGAGTGCCCACAATCTATATTTTGAGCAGAAATAAGAAAAATATTACAATTTTTTATCATAAAATTTTCATTTTTTCGGCGATTAAGGTGGCAATGTATTTGTATAGGCGTGTTTGCGTAATGCTCACAGAGCCTCACTGAGGCGGTTCTATGAAGCACGCACAACCTATATCTTGCAGCAAAAATAAGAAAATATTGTATACCCATGTTCCCGCCCCGAGTGTTGTATATCAACACCCGTCGGAACACTAGAACTCTCTGCTGGAGTTAGAAATAAGAATCAAAGCCCTGACAGCACCGATGGGTTGATTGTCTCTGAGTGTAGACTAGGACAATAGTCATGAGCTGAGATTTAAACTGTTTCGTTAAACCCTTTAAGGGGAATGGGAACACCTGGCAGTTTTGTCCGCCATTTCTCAAAGGGAGACAACTTTAGGGACTTCCTGTTCGCTTTTCTGTAAGCCCTGTCCCGCTGAAAAAGGGGTCTACTCTTAAAGGAAAGAATTTGCTCCTTAGGAGCAAATTCTTTCCTTTAAGAGTTGATCCCTATTGACATGGGAGACAAAAATACTTTTGCAGGAGTTGCCTCCCCTGAAGGTGTTCCCATTCCCCTTAATTCCAGTTTCCAGTACTTTTCACGCCGCTCTGTCGTCAAAGGGAGAAGACAAGCGCTGCTATAAAAAAAGCCGGTAGCTGGATTTTGTATATGGTCAGCAATAGTCACGTGGACAACAGTATGCGGAAAATTTCTGCAGTAAGTAAGTTTTGGTCGACCCAAATTCACATTCTTTCATTAAAAATCAATTTTGAAAGCCAGTGGCATGGAGATAGCATCTTATTGGATAGTCATACTATCATAATGATTTTTCGTATTACCATTCCCATACTGCATATGGAAAAACAAGGAATTCTCATCGGAATCAAGTCTCGATATAAGACATTTCCGTTTTAAAGTGCCACTAATTCGGCAGTCGTATGTCAGCAGCAAAATTTAACCGACAGTAATTCTTGTTTTAATGTCTCCGACAATACCAATCTGTAGGAGCTTATGACGTCCATATTCATCCCATATGTGACTAATAGAAACACCCGTGTTATATCTATTACTTATATTGCGGGTTGTCATAATTTGTTCTATATGCCGTAAGTTTTACAAACATCCTATAGAGCAAACAGTGTAGACCCTGATCGGCGTCTGACCTGGGTCTACTGTACACCGATTAGTGTTTACGAATGTAAAAAAGACGCTAGGCATATGTGGGTCAACCCATTTTGTACCAGAAACCCCAAAAAGGGTACCCTGGCAAACAGTGCAGGCCCAGATCAGATGCCGCATTCTGCGGCGTCTGATCAGGACCTACACTATTTGCAAAAAAGTTCGGTTATTTTCCAAATAAATTTTAAAGATAACACAATCTGTTACTTCTAAACTTTGAATGGACTCCTGCAATATGTAAGCAGGGAGATTCCATTGGTATTTGGTACACAAAAGGGTTAATACGCTGTCTTGAGAAATATTTTCACTGTTATCAGTGCCACAATCCCCCATTAAGTTTTATCAAACTCGGCATCGCACTGTAATGTCAGTGCATCTCAGTGTAATGGCAGGGCATCGCCAATGTCTGGGGCAATGAATTTTAACCCCCATCCCGCTGAATAATTTAGCTAGCCACCCCCATTTCTTTGAACCAATCAGATTATTGGATGTTTTGTTTGTTTGATTTGAGGTTAAACGTCCCCGTCAACAATGTAAAGGTCATTTTGGAGACGTTGCTTCCAATTTTGTGGGACTTTTACCCGACATTGAGATGAAATGAGATCTCCAGCCCTGTCGCCAAATGAAACCAATAGTGTTTATTAGCATGGACGGTCCGCCTCGCACCGCGGTTCCTGGACAGGCTAAGATCCTCTTAGCGGTTTACCAGTGCTAGTGTGCGGGCCTGATTCAGCTCTGCGTGGAAGCATCATGCAGCCCATATATTTCTTCAAGCCCCTATGGGCGGGGGCCGAATTGTAATTTATTCTTACAAATTCACAAACTCAATGTCAAACAGTGTAGATCCTGGTCAGGTGGCTTGGATCTGCACTGTTTGCAAAGTTAGGGCGTGTTGTGAACAGTAGGATAAGGGTTAAAATCTTGAGAAAATTATTGGTACGGAACAGAACAGAACAAACACCTTGCCAAAACCATTTTTCAAAAACTGGAAAACACTTGCATATAATCGCACACACACACACACACGCGTGTACACAAACAGACTCGGGTTCCTATAGAATGAGATTTGGTCTAGAGTTTAACGGCCCCGATAACAGTATTAGGTTCATGTGTAGCCGGCCTCGCATTTTCTGCATGTTTTGTTATTTTTGATGTTTTACATCCCCTTCATCACTTTGGTGACGTTGCTTCCGAGTCTGTGAGACGCTTACTCGAAATGATATCCCAAGCCTTACGGCCCAAAGAAACCGCTAGAGTTTAAGGGTAGGTCCCACAACTCTTCCTGGACAAGCGTAGGCCTTCAAAACGGTTTACTCTAATTTGGTCGGTTTCAGCTCTGCGCGAAAGCATCCTGCAGCCCGATCTCCAAGCCTCGATGGATGGGTGCGAATTTCTGCATGTAGGTTATATAAGCGGTTACCTAGTACAGTGCACATTCTTTCGCCAGAAACTGTTCTTTTTGATGTAAATAATGTGCACTTTAAGACTTTCATAACAGGGTACAGGGAGATTTTATTTATATATTTGTATTTATTTGCCAAAAAATCCTATATAGTTGTAAAACTGCAAAGAAATATCCAGGCTTTTTAATTGGACAGCTCAAGGGCAATTATTTTCCGTATACCCCGTGAGCAAAAATATATTACCCGGCCTCACGCGCTTGCCTTATTGTCTGAGTTGCGATGTCAGCTATCTTGGATTTGTTGACGTTTGGTAAGAAATATAAGCAAAATAATTTCATGCACCACATTAATTTGGCAGCCATTAAATAAATTTATAATGAAAACTTTTGATTGTTTTTCAGTTATTTATTATATTGATTTCCGTTATAAAACTCTCATTTCGACATGACGTCAACACTTTCTCACTGAGCGCCGTGATCAACGTAGTGCGTGCAGAAATACGCGTTTGATGACGTCACATATAAGCATGTACTACTGACGACGCCCTCTTTGGAATACATTGCAAAAATGTACAAAATGTCGTCGAAAAGCTTTCCAGTATAACAAAATCGTTATTTTGATTCTCGATGGGTGACATGGGATCATATTCCCCGCCTGAAAGCGATATTTGCCCTCTCCTTACGGGGAACATGGGGGCATATTCCCCGCCTGAGAGCGATATTTGCCCGAGCCTAGTATTCCCCGCCTGAGAGCGATATTTGCCCGAGCCTAGGCTCGGGCAAATATCGCTCTCAGACGGGGAACATGATCCAATGTTCCCCGCCAAGAATCAAAACAACTTAAAATGTATCTGATCCGGAATAATTTGCAACCCAGTTTTCTCTGAATCTGTTTGGGTCTTGACGGGGTTTCCATTACAATGTACTTATAAAAGTGATGTGAACCATATGGATAAAATAAACCACTAAATTATTGAATATGATACATTTCAAACATAAATCAACGCAGACTCTGTCCCTACATGTAGAAAAGTTTAAGGTTAATCTATACAGCTGACGTGTTTTCCATTTTTCTTACTTTCCTTTTTGTTTCTTTATCTTTCTTTTTTACGCCCCCGCCCATCGGGGCTTGAAGAAATAGATGGGCTGCATGATGCTTCCACGCAGGGCTGAAACCGACCAAACACGAGTACTGGTAAACCGCTTAGAGCATCTAGGCAAAGTGGTGCAAGTCGGACCGTCCATGCTTATAAACGCTAATGGTTTCAATGGGTGGCAGGGCTTGAGATGTCATTTTATCTCAATGTCGGGTAAAAATCATCCCACAAAATTGGAAGCAACGGTCTCCAAAATGACCTATACAGTGCTGACGGGGACGTTGAACCTCAAAACAAACAAACACAAACCATCTTTTGATTTCCTGCATGACTGTATTCCCATGTAAACACATCCCCCTCCTTCCACTTGAAAAAGGGATCTACTCTTAACCGAAAGAATAAATATAAGTTCTGAAGTTAGATCCTTTAGAAGCAAGGAATACACCAAATAAACGAAAATAGCAGACCCGGTTTATTGAGTCTGTTCATGACTAGTACTGAAATGTGCAACACCGGCCACGCCCTCTAGCACCGGCTTAAGCAGAACTCTATTTTCAAAATGATACCAAATGAACTCAATGGTTCCAAAGGACCAGAAAATATAATCTGCACTATGATGATGTACGGGGAGACGTTTACGGCCGCCACACTCGGCTTTTATTCTTAACCCACATAAGCCTAGCATCCCAATTTTAGGGCATTGGCAAACAGTCCAGACAAAAAAAATAGATGCCGATTAACCAACTTATGCCTACGAGTTGACCCACTTGAAGCCTTGAAAGGACTTCTAACATGACTTCTGGCTTATAACTTCATGACTTCTTTCCTATAGCTTCTTACTTTCGACTTCCATATTCAAACTTAATCACTTCTTTCTTGGTGAAGTCAGAAATTTTAAGAAGGAAGTAAAGAGTCAGCAATAAGAAGTCGTGACGTAAGAAGTAATGGATGATGAAGTCAGACGTCCCATCATGGCTTCCATACTATCTCGGTAAAGGATAGAAAACAGTTTTAAGTGTTGATTCCTGCCGTATCCATTTTCCTTAATCAGTTTGTTATTCTTAGAAATAGACAAAACCGGAGGGAGCAAATCTGGAGCCACCTTACGTGCAAAATTAGCCTCCCAGACAGACAATACCTACATGCTCTCTTTGATGCTGTATATACTTTAAATGCCTTTGCGGTCAGATTTCAGAAAAATAAACAGTTTCTAAGAAATACATACAGGACTCTTTTGATCGCGTGTCTCTATAAAATTCCTGTACCAGTAAGACCGGTATCACCAGAACGGCAACGGTCCGTTAAATAACACTATCTTTTAAACAACAGAAATACATGACAGGGCCTATGCTAGATGCAGTGTAGACTTCCATTAAAAATAGACGACATTATGTTAACAAGTCCATGAAATGAACTCCCTCTAAACCCACATTTATATAGAGAATACTGTGGTTTACAGGGGTATACGTTATTTTTTTTCTTATCTCTGACATGGATTGTGGGTACCCGTTAGAACCGCCTCAATAAGGTGGTTCTAACGAGTACCCACAACCTTTGTTTGGAGTAATTATAAATAAGAAACATATCACAAAATATCATTGGAAAAGTAGCCATTTTGGAGATATGAAAGAATGCACTGTGTTACGCTTTAAAGACCACCTAAAATTAAGACAAATCATGCCTTTAAAAGCATATTTAGGAAGTTTCAGACAAAATTTTCTCTGTGGTTTCTACATCCAGTGTGTTCTAGTGGAAGTCCACCTTTGGGACTGTTCAAAAGTGGCCTTAAAGACCACTTTTGAACAGTCCAAAAAGTGGTCTCAATTCAAGAATTTTACTGTATCTCAAATTTCCTCACTAAGTTACAACCGGCCTCGATGACACTGGAAATCAGGAACTCAATCAGGAGGTCGCGAATTCGATTCCTACCGGGTCGGCAATAATATTTCACGGCCAGTCTCCCTCCCGTTACGGTTCAAGAAGGACAGTTGTTAGTTTCTGACGAAAGAATGTGGATTACACTGGTGAACCGCTTATGAATAAGCCTGTCCAGGAAAAGTTTTGTAGGTAATTGACCAACTCGTGATGACCTAAAAAGTGTTTACTGGGGTTTACAGTGTTGTCACGGACGTCGTCCTGACCTTACGCGCCAGTAACCATGTGTCATTACTCGTTTGGGCATGTTTTTATGACATCCCGTTATCCACCATATACGAGCGCCCCCCCCCCCCCCCCCCCCCGCCAATCGGGGCTTGGAGAACTAGATTGTGCTGCATGGTGTCCCACGCAGAGCTGAAACCGACCGCGCGTGAGTACTAGAAAACCGCTTAGAAGGTCTGAGCTGGTGCGAGTCTGAATGCTCATGCTTATAAACCCTATGAATGTGTTCGGGGTAGGGCTTGAGATGCCATTTCATCTCAATTTCGGGTAAAAGCCCCACAAGATTGGAAGCAGAGTCTCCAAAATGACCTAAATAGTGTTGTTTGTTTGTTTGATTTGATGCTTAACGTCCCCGTCAACACTGTATAGGTCATTTTGGAGACGTTGCTTCTAATTTTATGGGACTTCTATCCGACATTGAGATGAAATGTCTTCTCAAGCCCTGTCGCCCAATGAAACCAATAGGGCTTACACGCATGGACGGTCGGACTCGCACCGCTTTGCCTGGGCAGGCTTAGCTCCTCTAAGCGGTTTACCAGTACTCGTGTGCGGTCAGATACAGCTCTGCGTGGAAGAATCATGCAGCCCATGTATTTCTTCAAGCCCCGATGGGCGGGCGCCGCTTATTAGTGTTGACGGGGACATAAATCACAATTCAAACAAACAGAACCATACATGATAAAACGAAATTCGTCACCATGCTAAACAAACTGATAATGGTTATGATTATAGACCAAATAAAAGGATCAACAAGCGATCAAATAAAATCAAAATTACTAATATTAAATTCAAAATCGACGTTCATAGCCATTCCTTTGACTTTTTTGTGCTCACACATCCGCCTGAAGTTGCAAAAGTGCCAATCAGCACCGCTGCACTCGACATTTAAAAAAAACATCTTTTTTTTTTTCAGAGAAAATCGGGCTTGTCATTACATGTGAATCGTCTGCTTGGCAGACGATTCACATGTAATGACAAGCCCGACTTTCTCTGAAAAATAATTATGACACTAAGAATGAATGTCGTTTGGTACTATTTTGCCCGGTGCTTTAAGGGATATCATTGTACTCTCAATAACGTCAAATTATTCAGTCATAATTTTAAATTTTTATCGAAGACCGGAGACGGGTGATTAAGAAGGGGCATTGAAAATTAATTTATAATATTACTATGATTAGAGGGCTTTGAAAGTTGTCCCACTCTTATCAACCAGAACTTTTGATAGTATTTAGTTTTCCTTGATAGTAATTGTTGTATGGCGTCCATTAACCTTCAGCATGTTGCCCATATCAGCTTACAGTAGGGGGACAAATTTTGGGTTTCTCTTTTTAGTTTTAGAAGCCTCCGCGATGTAGTGGTTGTGCTACTCGCCTTGTTAACCAGGGATCGCATGATCAGTCCCGGGCTTCTCCAGACTTTCGGATGAGTCTTTAAACCGAGGTCCCGTCTCCGTATGACCTTAGCTGTTGGTGGGACGTAAAACTCAAAGTCTCACTCACTCTTTTTAGTTTTCTTTAAAAAAAAAGATTGATACCCAGTCAAATGTCTTTGCCAATTGTCTGTGCATGTTTTTTGAAAGCGCAATTTTGTTTGTTTGCTTGTTTCTGTTGAAGTTTTACGTCCCCGTCAACAGGGACGGGGACCGTTAGTGGAGCGCTGTGGTGCAGTGGTAAAGCATCGGATTTGAGGTCCAGAGGTAGCCGGATCGATCCCCGCAAGTGCCAAGTGTTGTTTAATTGAGCAAGAGACTTTATCCACGTTCCTACCCAGGAAAAGAGGGCCACATGGAAGATTAGAACAAGTACTAAATGTGTTACCCTCTGTAAAAAAGGTTGATAATTATTATTGTTATTAACACTGTTTAGGTCATTTTGGAGACTCTACTTCCTATTTAATCGAATGGTATTTCATCCGTTACGAAAACGCGCCTATACAAATACATTGCCACCTTTATCGCCGAAAAAATGAAAATTTTATGATGAAAAATTGTGATATTTTTCTTATTTCTGCTCAAAATATAGATTGTGGGCACTCGTTAGAACCGCCTCATCGAGGCGGTTTTAACGTGTACACACAATCTATATTTTAGAGCAGAAATAAGAAAAATAAGGTATACCCCCGGAAACCCCAGTTTTACTATATAAAAGTGGGGTTCAAGGGGGTCAAAATTATATAAGCGTGTTTTCGTGATGGATGTAGGTCCCGAATCCCCGTTTCGGTTTTGCAAGGGCTGACGGACCTATTGCTCTTGTTTTTCGTTCATCTCTAATTTACGATCGGCTCATAAAAATATTAAAACTTGAGCCAGTCCATTAGTTTTTGATTACTAACATATGAATTTTGCAATTGACCACCGGGTCATAGCAACCGATTCCGAGTTTCAATATCCAAAAACTAATTCGAATAAACATTTTGTTGTTTTAGGAAATCTGTGACCTATTAAAAGGTCGGGGTGATGAGCAAGGCCACTTTGTATTTGGGAGTCTCTCTAGGATCAGTTTCCCAGATATTAAGTTACGGATAATAAGGGTCTTATGACTACTGGGGTCTATCAAGCAAGTTTTCCTGAATTAGAATTGAACTCGAAATAAGGTAAAATTCCTGTATCCAGATCACCTTTGGGAGTGTTCAAAAGTGGTCTTAAAGACCTTTTTGAATAGTCTCAAAGCTGGTATCTCACTAGAAACACTGGGTTTTGAAAATACAAAGAAGAAACAGCTGAAGTCTCTTTTAAATATTTTTTTAAACCCATTGCAGGCGGGAAAGCCCTAAAAGGGTATCATGGCAAACAGTGCAAGCCCAGACCAGACGCCGCACAACGCGGCGTCCGATCAGGGCCTGCACTATTTGCTAATAGAATTTTCCGTCAAAAACAGAATAAAAACGAAAAAAAAAAAAAAAAAAATAGGCCTGTCACCCCTTATATGACAAATAGACTTGTCCAACATATAGCAATAAGTGGAAGAGTCAACTAGTGTACAATTGGTTACTGATGAACTGGTTTTTCACTTCAAATACAATCAAACTTGAATTGATCGAATTTGTTTTTTTCGATTTTTACGACCCAATCAACACTTAAAAGATTAATCGAACCATACGTTTCATGAACAGGCTTATACATAAGCGGTTAACCAGTAGAGTTTTGCTTGAATTGCGATTTAACGTCCCCGTCCACACTATATGGGCCATTTTGGAGACGTTGCTCCCAATTTTGTAGGACTTCTATCCGACATTGAGATGAAATGACACCTCAAGCCCTGCCGCCAAATGAAATCAATAGGATTTATATGCATGGACCACTTTGCCCGGGGAGGGTTGGACCTTCTAAGCGGTTTACCAGTACTCGTGTGCGGTCAGTTTCAGCTCTGCATGGAAGCAACGTGCAGCCCAATCTATTTATCCAAGCCCCGATGGGCGGGGCAATGGACATAATGACAAAACAACTGAATCCTTTAAAATATGTTTTGTGTACAGAAGAATTGGTTTTATTTTTGCTAGGTCTGAATACCAGAATTTCCCTGTATTTGTTGCCAAACTTCCATCACGAAAACACGCCAATGTAATTTTGACCTCCTTCATCCCCACTCAAAGTTTTATATAGTAAAACTGGGGTTTACAGCGGTAAACCTTATTTTTCTTATTTCTGCTCTAAAATATAGATTGTGGGTACTCGTTAGAACCGCCTCGATGTGGCGGTTCTAACGTGTACCCACAATCTATATTTTGAGCAGAAATAAGAAAAAAATATCACATTTTTTCAGCTTATAATTTTCGCTTTTTTTGGTGGTAAAATTTACATTATATTTGTATAAACGTGTTTTCGTATTGAATGTCCAGAAAAACTTTGGTTTGTTTGTTTGGAGTTTTACGACCCAGTCAACACTATTAAGGTCATATCGAGCCGATATGTTTACCGAGCTTCACTTTCCCTGAGCAGGCTTATACATAAACGGTTAACCAGTACAGTACACATTCTTTCACAAGAAACTGACAATTGCCCTTTTTGGTCACGAAAATCTATCCGATACAAGGGTATCAGCAACTGAAGGAAAATGGTAATAATTTAGGAATATTTTATTAGATACTCTGTACAATCATAAATTTTCAGATCCCCGCCTATTAGGGCTTGGACAGTATATATTTGCGGCCGTGCCAATCTGTGCTTGGAGAACCGAAATATATTTGGCTGCATGGTGCTTCCGCGCAGAGCCGAAACCGACTGAACTTGAGTACTGGTAAGCAACTTAGAAGGTTTTAGCCTGCTCAGGAAAAGTGGTGCGAGTTGGCCCGCAACTTAAACCCTTGCGGTTTCTTTGAAAGGTAAGGCTTGAGATGTCATTTAATCTCAATGTCGGATAAAAGTCCCACAAAATCGGAAGCAATATCTCCACAATTACCTAAATTGTGTTGACGGGAACGTAAAACGTCAACACAAACATATATTTTCAAGATAAGACAAGGACTCAAACTCAGCCATAGTGCACGAGCCACCAGTAATCGAGCCACTTAAGTAAGGCGGTTCATAATGGTAGTTAAAAAGTAGAGTATTTTCTATCCTGACAGTTGCCACTATACCCATGCGTCAGTTGGGGCATAATCATGTGGTTCCCGCCAAGCGAAAAGGAGTCTGCAAGCATGTGCACAAAGTGAAAACTCGGTTCAGCCTGCGCTTCCGCGCAGTCTGATCAGAGTTTATGGACACAGAGCTTTTCTATGCAGTCAAATAAGATTATATTGACGACCCACTAAGTACAACCGTTCTCTTGTTGCGAAGTGAGTGAGTATTTGAGTTTTACGTCTCACCAACATCTATGGTCATACGGAGACGGGACCTTGGATTAAAGACTCATTCGAAAGTCTTGAGAATCCCACGATCGTGTCTTGTTGCGGAGGCTAAAAGAATCTGATATGGTGTTCTGTTGTAGATGCGCGTTTCCAATCCCCGGCATGACCGTGCTAAGCGGAGCCGAGGCTACGCTGAGGTTCCGCTCAGAACAGCCATCCCGAGGTTTGGAAACGCCTATCTACAACAGAAGCCTTGGTTCCGCTTAGCACGGTCATCTCGAGGGTTGGAAACGCGTATCTACAACATAAGCCTAGGATTCGCTTAGCACGGTCATCCCGAGGGTTGGAAACGCCCATCTACAACATGTAGAAGCCTCGGTTCAGCTTATCACGGTCATGTCGAGGAGTCGGAAACGCCTATCTACAACAGAAGTCTCGGCTCCGCTTAGCACGGTCATTCCGAGATTTGTGAACGCCTATCTACAACAGAAGCTTCGGCTCCGCTTAGCACGGTCATTCCGAGGGTTGAAAACGCCCATCTACAACAGAAGCCTCTGTTCTACTCAGCACGGTCATCCCGAGGGATGGAATCGCCTATCTACAACAGAAGCCTCGGTTCCGTTTCGCACGGTCATCCCAAGGTTGGGAAACGCCTATTTACAACAGAAGCCTCGGTTCCACTGAGCACGAATGATGGTTGGAAACGCCTAACTACAACAGAAGTCTCGGTTCCGCTAAGCACGGTCATGTCGAGGGTTGGAAACGCCTATCTTCAACGGAAGTCTGGGTTTAGCCTAGCACGGTCATCCCGAGCGTTTGAAAAGCCCTTTTACAACAGAAGTAGCCTGGGTTCCACTCAGCAGGGTCATTCCGAGTACTGGAAACGCCCATCTACAACAGAGGAAGCCTCGGTTCCACTCAACAGGGTCATTCCGAGGATTGGAAACGCCTATCTATAACAGAAGCCTCGACGGTTCCACTCAGCACGGTCATCTCGAGGGTTGGAAACGCCCAACTATAACAGAAGCCTCGGTTCCGCTCAGCACGGTCATCTCGAGGGTTGGAAACGCCCATCTACAACAGAAGCCTCGGTTCCGCTCAGCAGGGCCATCTCGAGGGTTGGAAACGCCCATCTACAACAGAACACAAGATTCTTTTTCTTACACAAAACCGCCGAAAATTTTCAATTTACTTCATTTAACGCATGTATATATACTTATGTAGAGTGAGTGTGTTTGAGTTTTACGTCCTACAAGCAGCTAAGGTCATACAGAGACGGGACCTCAGTTTGATGACTCATTCGAAAGTCTGGAGAAGCCCGGGATCGAATACTTACGTACATGTAGTACACTAGGGTAAGAATAGCTATGAAAAAGAAGGACTTATGTTGTTGTTGTTTTGTTTTTGGGTTTAACGGCCCTTTCAAGATTATTTCATTGTGTTCGAGCAGGTCGTTAATCAGATGTGGGCGAAAACCGGAGTATCTGCTGAAAAACCACATGAGCATCCGTTGAAGAACATGGCGACTCACATGTGACCCGGGCGAGGCTCGAACCACATCGGTGAGAGACCTAAATATTAAGAATCAGCGCTCTTATCCACTAGGCCACGGAGGCCCTTAATGAGATAATGAGACTGAGTCTTGTTACTTTCTAGTTAATCGTTTGTTTGCTTAGTGTTTAACGGATCAGTCGACATTATGCAGGTCATATCGAGCCGGACAGTTTACCTGGCAGCACTTTTCCTAAGCAGGCTTATACTAGCGGTTAACTCGTACAGTGTACATTCTTTCCCTAGAAAATACACTTCTTGAATGGGAATGACCGTAGGAAAGATTTTATTATTAATATTTGGCGACCCATCACCAGACACGTATATGACTTAGCTGCCGAGGCTAGCTCTACATCACGAAAACAATCCTATATAATTTCGACCCCCTTGAACCCACTTTTATACAGTAAAACTGGGGTTTATAGGGGTAAACCTTATTTTTTCTTATTTCTGCTCTAAAATATAGATTGTGGGTACTCGTTAGAACCGCCTCGATGAGGCGGTTCTAACGTGTACCCACAATCTATATTTTGAGGCGGTTCTAACGTGTACCCACAATCTATATTTTGAGCAGAAATAAGAAAAATATCACAATTTTACATCTGAAAATGTTCTTGTTTATTTACTATGTATTGGTAAAGGCATGTTTTCGTAAAGAGTTCTAGTAAAGTGTGCCTTCTCACAAACGGATGCTTGCCTTCCTGAAAAACACCTTTTGCTATTAGGTAAAAAAGTTAGCAAGATGGCAGGACAGCAGGCTGAAACATAATAAGTTAGCATGATGGCAGGACAGCAGGATGAAATGAGTTTCACGACCGACTCTTTTGAATATCTGAAATCTGAGGAAAGTAATACCAAAAACGCAGGAATTTTTACCTGCGCATCTGGGCATTCGATGACAAGTTTGCATTTATTATTCTCATAATTATCTGATATGAAATCTCCAAACATGGCAGTGGGCGTGTCAATCAGTGTCACACGTGACTGTTTCCATTGTTACTGGGCGGTTACATTACATCCGGGTAGTGCAGTGAGTTGATTCTGTCCATCATGGCGGGCCGAATACGTCAAAATTACAATGGCGATTAAACCAATACTTCCAACATGTCAAGTCCAGTAGGGAATCATAAAGGACTGAAATCAAATCCTTGTCTTTTCAGGCCTTTTAATTTAAACATTTTGCTGTCAGAAAGGTGAAGGTGCATTAAATCCTGTTAATTGGCTTCACTTGTTGCTTGCAAAATCTCTGGCGAACGTTTCAATCAAAAACAAGCAGCGGTCAGTCAAAACAACGTCGACAAAATGCATTCTCTCCTTCATCGAAAAATCAAAACAAACAACAACGAAAAAAGATCGGACCAAAAATGATTTGAAAATTCAAAGTTAAACAACTCGTTTTTATTATGCCCCCGGAATCGAGATTCGAGGGGGTCGGGTGGGGATGGAGGCATATAGTTCTTGGTCTGCCTGTCTGTCTGTTTGTCCGTGTGTCTGTTTGTCCGTTTGTCTGTCTACAAAAACCTTACCATTGGACATGACTTTTGAATGGTAATAGATACAGCTTTCATTTTTCACATGTGTATACCTTATCACAAGACCTTTCCAGTGGTACCATAATATTTGATCTCATTACCTTGACCTTTGACCTACTTTTTTCACATTTTTAAAAAACTTTAACATTGACCATAACTTTCGACTGGTAAGTGCTAGGGCTTTCATATTTCACATATGCATTTCTTATCACAAAACCTTTCTTGTGGTGCCATAATTTTTTACCTCGTGACCTTCACCTTGACGTTTGACCTACTTTTTAAAAACTTTAACATTGGCCATAACTTTCGACTGGTAAGTGGTAGGGCTTTCATATTTCACATGTGCATTCCTTGTCACAAGACCTATCTAGTTTTTCCATAATTTTTGACCTCGTGACCTTTCCTCGTGCATTCACCTTGACGTTTGACCAACTTTTTAAAAACTTTAATAACAATGGCCATAACTTTCGACTGGTAAGTGGCAGGGCTTTCATATTTCACATGTGCATTCTTTGTCACAAGACCTTTCTAGTGGTACCATAGTTTTGACCTCATGACCTTCACCTTGACGTTTGATCTACTTTTTAAAAACATTAACATTGGCCATAACTTTCGACTGGTAAGTGGTAGGGCTTTCATATTTCGCATGTGCATTCCTTGTTGACCTTGTGACTCTGACCTACTTTTTCAAGACTTGAACATTGGCCATACCTTTCGATTGCATAGTGATACTGCTTTCATATTTAACGTGCGCTGTCCGGGGGCAACAGTGTTTCACAAACACATCTTGTTTAATCGTGATATAGACATTTGTACCTGTATATTTCCATGCATATTGTTTCCACTTCAACCCTTCCCATACTTTCAGTCTCGAATCTGACAGCATTACGATAACACACGTGTAACATACATCTTCGCAAGCCAAGGGTACTAAGTCCACTACGTTCCTTACGCGTAAGGAACGTAGTGGACTTAGTACCCTTGGCTTGCGAAGATGGTGTAACATAGTGCATTTTTTCATATCACCAAAATGGCTACTTTTCCGATGAAATAAAAAATAAATAAATAAATAAATATATTTATTATTTATTCTCCAAACGTATGTCTTGGTGTCATACATCGAAGCGGTTCTAACGAGTACCAACAACCTATGACTGAAAGCAATAATAAGCAAAATAATGTATATCCCTGTAAACTCCATATTTCTCTATATAAAGTTTGGTTTAGGGGAGTCTTCATTTCACGGGCTCGTTTAAATGATGGTATTGAATAAGTTCAAAACTAACGATGTCATTCATATCGTTAAAACTTTGATAATTTAATTTGGCAAATATGCTAATATTTTTGCCGAAAAATGTGAGCAGCTTTTGCAAGTGCAAAAGCTGCTCACATTTTTCAGCAAAAATACAACTGTGTTAGATAGTGTACTAACTGCAACTGTTAACAATATGACCGCTAACGAGCTCGTTAAGCTAACAATGCTTTGAACAACTGGGCCCAGGTGTCTACATTTGTACGACTGTCAATTCGAATTTTGAGCTCTGGCGGCCATTTTGCTCATCGGAGCGGAACCGTTTTAGCTATTTTGGTACAGGGTTACCTAAGCAACATACCAATGAAGTGTGATTGAAATTGGCTCAATGACATAGGAGGATTAGTTTGCAATCTTTCTATTTTAGCTCGGGTGGCCATCTTGTTCATTGGAGCGAAACGATTTTAACTATTTTGGTAGGATGCATCCTAGGCAACATTTATGTGAAGAATGAATCAAACTGACTCAAGGTTTGAGGAGGACTTCGCATTTGAAGCAAACTGTTGACGACGAACAACGGACGACGTAAATTCACCAATAACAATAGCTCTATGCTCAGTAGAGCGGAGAAGGTGATAAAAGGCAGCATCATGTGCTTTGTTTGTTTGATTTGTGGTTTAACGTCCCCATCAACACTGTGTAGGTCATTTTGGGGACGTTGCTTCCAATTTTGCGGGACTTTTACCCGACATTGAGATGAAATGACATGTCAAGCCCTGTCGTCCAATGAAACCACTAGGGTTTATAAGCATGGACGGATCGACTCGCACCGCTTTGCCTGGGCAGGCTTAGATCCTCTAAGCGGTTTACCAGTACTCGTGTGCGGTCGGTGACGATGGAAAAGGGTTTTTTGCGTTTTGCGAGGGAATGCTAAAAATGTGTGAGGCCTGTATACGGTCATTCCCGAAGGTTTAATGGCACTGAACTTAAAGCATTAGTAGCTGGTGTACCCCAAGAGCAATAAACAAAATTTGCTTGTCACCAATATTAGAGACAATCGGGTTCATTACGCATCACGAACTTCTAAAGAATGTTAAGTGTTAAAATATGCAAATATGCGTCGTCTCCATTTCCTCTGCGCCGTGGGCAAAACTGTTGGATGACATTTGTGACAAGCGATGACTCTGATCAGACTGCGCAACGCGCAGTCTGATCAGAGTCATCGCTTGTCGCATTTTGTAGACCATTTGCTTATTCTGATGGAGAAGATTGACAAGCCTGCGCATATGCGACCGGTTGATCAAGGTCTTTTCTTGTCGCATACGCCAAAGGGCGGGCTGATTTGTCTATGCAAATACTTGCGCAGTGGGCAATCTGTCCGTGTAATTTATTTAAGTTTGGTCTCATAAACCACATGTCGAATAAATAAACCCAATTGTCAGTAAAGGACATCGAAATAATTAAAAGTGCCTTGCTTGTAATTTAGGTTTTAATTAATGGGAATGGTTAATTTGGAATGCAGTTTACATTAATGAGAGCTCGCATCTTTAATTATCGAAGACTCGACACAGCTGAATATCTGAACAAAAATGTTTTTAGAAATAAAAGAAAAATGTAAAATTTTAGACGCATACATATACAGTATGCCTGAAAACGTTGCAGGTTTTGCACTTTTTATTATTATTTTTTAAGAAATGAACATATTGCACGAAACTGACAAACACCAATGCAACGGTGATAAGCCCTCAGTTTCCCTAGAAACCTGCACAACTCAAGGTTGATTACCGTACATTTGGGAGCCGATAGCCCTATGCCTAGCTAGAAGGCTCTTTGGGGTCGATTGTTTATCAATTACTTTTCAATCGACCCAAAGTCATAGTTCAATTCTGAAGACCACGTGACTATCACTGACCTGTCGGAAGACCAGGTAACGGTTATTTATAGAAAACTGCCGCGCTATCGTAGCAATGCGTAAAAGGGTTTATCTATAGAATCCGGACTGAAATCATGGGTTGTGCTTGGCAAAAAGTGTAGATCCAGATTAGGGTAGACTTTTTTCCCAGCTTTCACTCAGAGACTGGTTAGCAATTTGTTAGCAAAAGTCTATTTGTTTGATTCTCTTGTTGTTTACATGTTTGTAAACCTGGGATTTTCAATAAATTCTGAATTCTGACAATCGACCCATCAGTACTCTCAGTGCTTTGATTTATGTTAGTGAGTTCAGATAAAATCCCGTTTTTCCATGCAATGTGGGTTTAGCGGGGTATATCGTATTAGCACTTGAATGTCTTCTTGAATAATCTCTAAGTTACAGTACTATAACAAGAATAGCTTATACAAAAAGCTAGGTATACGCTTAGCCCATATTTTGTGCGCCTGTATTGGAGTTTAACGGCCCAGTCAACACCATTTAGGTCATTTTTGAGCCGGTCAGTTTACCTATCCACACTTTTCATGGGCAGGCTTATACGTAAGCGGTTAACCAGTACAGTGCACATCCTCTCGCTAGAAACTGACACCTGCCCTTCTTGAATCAGCGGAAGAGGGAGAATGACCGTAAAAAAGATTTCATGATTAATCTCCACGAAAGAATGTTGCCGACCCAGGCAGGTATCGAACCCGCGTCTTCCTGGTCACCAGTCAGACGCGCATCCGACTGAGCTACCGAGGCCGGTCTAAGCCCATATTAAATGAGCCCCGCCAAGCGAATTTGTGTCTTCGAGCATTCCGTCATGACAAATTTTAACTGCGCATGCCCAGCCATTCACGGGGCCAGGGATATGTCTTTCTGTCTGAAGGTTCCTCTTGATTCACTGCTTGTATGAGCGAGCAGCAAAGGTTCTGGCGAGACTGCGCGGATGCGCAGGCTCGCCTGAACCTTCGCTGCTCGCATAGGCGATAAGTACCAAAATCGCCTGACGGGGCCCAAATGTGAATGGCTAGAGTTATATCCCAGAAATGTGTAATATACCATTTCAAAACTGTCTTTGGCAATATTCTAATTGCCAGTCTGCACCAATAGGGATCCTGCCGACTAAAGAATAATGTCTGAATTGTCAAAGTTGCAAATGCTCTAATTTGTTAAAACGTACTTTTTCATCTTAAAAAGGCAAACGTGCAACTTCAATATGTTTGTAACATCTCAAATAGAATGCTTGAAACTGTTGGAGATGTAAATAGGCAACTTTCCTAAATTTTATAGAAGACAGTAAGATTAACCCATTTGCGGACTGCGAGGCATTTTTGTTTTGGTTCACCAGAGCCGAAGCTCCTGGGGAGCTTATAGGATAGGCAGTGGTCCGTCGTGGTCGAGAGTTTGTAGCTGTATATTTTGTATTAGCCTGTACAAATATGACAGCAAATATGGGCTTGTACAAATGTGATAGCAATTCAGTGCCAGAGCTTAGCCCGTGGGCATCTTTTTGTGTGAAAGATAATATTTGTTATGGACCGCTTTTTCTTCTTGCGAAAAGTTATACTTGTTATTGCATATAACGGTCAACGTGCATTGCGGGTAACTAACGGCTGTACTTCCGTGTTAAATCCTATGTCTATAATGTCTACGCCCACGTACGTAGACAATGATTATAAAAAGAAAATGTATTTCCAGATACATTTCAAGTTACTCTTGGACTTGGAAAGGACGACATATTGATACCCACGTTACTCGTCCGGCCCACGCCCATCGGGGCCTGAAGAAATAGATGGACTGCATGATACACGAGTACTGGTAAACCGCTTTGACAATCTAAGCATACACAGACAAAGCGGTGCGAGTCCGACCGTCCATGCTTTAAACCCTATTGGTTTCATTTTGCGACAGGGCTTGAAATTCATCACAATGTCGGGTAAACGTCCCACAAAATTGGAAGCAACGTCTCCAAAATGACCTATACAGTGCTGACGGGGACGTTAAACCCCAAATCAAACAACAAACGTTAATCATCATGAAATAAAATTGTGCAATGAGAGTCTTTTAGCTTAAAATAATTTCAGATAGTTTGTCAATAAAGTGTCACTTTTTTCCGCATATTTGAGTTATTAAGGTGAATTGTTATACTTGACTAATTAGGTGTTAGGTTTCAAGGGAGATAGCTTCTGGAAACATTTTAGTAACCCAACCCCCGTCGCGACGATACACTCACATTATCCTTTCGTTTTGACAAAAAATGAGGTCTTATGGGTTCAATGATGGAAGAACAGAGAACAACAATACCACCTTAAGGGGAATGGATACACCTTCAGGGGAGGCAATTCCTGCAAAAGTATTTTTGTCTCCCATGTCAATAGGGGTCAACTCTTAAAGGAAAGAATTGGCTCCTGAGGAGCAAATTCTTTCCTTTAAGAGTAGACCCCTTTTTCAGTGGGACAGGGTTCATAGAAAGGCGGACAGGAAGTCCCGAAAATTATCTCCCTTTGAAAAATGGCGGAAAAATCTGCCTTAATATGACTAGATAGCGATTATGCCACCTTATCCAAAATATTTGGACACCAGGCAGTCATAAAAGTAATCCTGAGCAAAAAGTTTTATGAAAAGCAGAAAAAATAAGTTTATTTTTTTATATTTACATTCTTTGCCCCTCATCACTGGGCAAACAAAATGCTTCTATGGCAAACTTTTAAATCTGAACAAGATTTACACGCTGTTTTTCTACAAAGTGCGGAACGGCGTTGACGTCACCAACGCCCGTAGAGAACCATTGTTTAGACTGACGTCACTTCACTTGACGTCAGTGAAAATCATGCGACTCGATGCGTTCATGGAAGTATGAACTATATGGTTTTCTATAGGTTTACATTAGGCTTTACATTGTACATGTAAATATTAGGAAAACAATGTCCATGTGAAATAAAGGCGTGCAGCATGGTGTCAGAAATCACAAAATATTTGGTAAAAATTGTAACATCTTTCTTATTTATGCTTTCAACAGAGATTGTGGGTGCTCGTTAGAACCGCCTCAATGAGGCGGTTCTAACGAGTACCCACAATCTAGGTTTTGAGCAAAAATAAGGCAGATAATGAATATCGATGTAACACCACTTTTCCCTATATAAAGTGGGGATAAGAGGGGTATTGGTTTCAGGGACTTGTAATTGTGATGGGGTGCTAACTGCTTAGGCGACCATCAAAGACTCATGCGAGCCTGCGCAAAACCGCAGTCTCGCCAGAGCTAATTTTTTTCTGAATTCAGGTTTAACGTCCGCGTCAACACTTTTTGGATCATTTTGGAGACGTTGCTTCCAATTTTGCGGGACTTATACCCGACATTATGTTGAAATGACATCTCAAGCCCTGCCACCTTATAAAAACAATAGGGCTTACATGCACTGGACGCTCTGACTCGCACTACTTTTCAGCGGTTTACCAGTTTTCAGGTGCGGTCAGTTTCAGCTCTGCGTGGAAGCACCATGCAGCCCAATCTATTTCTCCAAGCCCCGATGGGCGGGGCTGGGGTTGTCTTTGCTGTCGCAGACATGTAGGGAAGACCTAAGGGTAGCTTCATAGATCAGGACATGCACTAAGCCATTTTCGTGGACTGTGAATGCATATTGCAACCAATGAGAGCAATGGTAGAGTGTAGGCTAAAAATACCCTGCACAGAGACTTAAGACTTTAAATTCAGGTAGTGTATCCAAACAGTGTATACCCTGATCGGAAGCCTCATTCTGCGGCGTCTGATCTAGGTCTAAACTGTTTGCCAATGTCCCAGCACATTCTCCGAGTCAATGTTTTCAATAAGCCTTCATCTACAGCCTCCGTGGTGTAGTGGTTATGCTACTTACCTTGTAAACCAGGGTCCGCAAGATCGATCCCGGGCTTCTCCAGACTTTCGGATGAGTCTTTAAACCGAGGTCCCGTCTCCGTATGACCTTAGCTGTTGGTGAGACGTAAAACTAAAACACTCACTCACAGTACTTTGACGCAACGGCAAGAATATTTTCTATTTATAACCCCCGTTATCTGGATTTCATCCAAATAAATAATACGTGTAATCACGTTGTGCTTTAGTTACTTTTTGTCGATTGTCAAGCAGTCTACCCAAAAAGTTTCCAAATTTTAGGGTTAAAGCGGTACAAAGCAAGATTAAGAACCGACGGGAGTTTAAGTACCATTAACATACCATCTTTTTTTTCAAATCCACGTTTTTCGCTCGAGTTCTCTCTTGTGAAGGCTTATTCGATGGTAAATTTAATGAGACTTAAGACGTGTGTCGTTCACTGAAAATTTCTTTAAATGATCTCATCCTTTTGTACATAGATCGCGTGACCGTCATAATTGGGAGTCAAAAAGGATAAAATTAAAAAAAAAATAGTTGAAAAGATTCAACTGAAAAGATTCAACAGACAAGGTGTCTTGTCAAAAGACTGAGTCTATTGCATTCAAACTTTTGTTGAAGATTTTATTCTCGAAATCTGAGAAGATGTGCATTATATCAATCTAAATATAAATGAAGATGTATTTCTAATTCCTCCGCGAATTTCTTCTTTTTCATCGCCTTTGTCGCAACGCTGCCACCACCAACACTTCCTTTTCTCTTCTTTCTTCTTCTGCTTCTCCTTCTTTTCATCACCACTTTCTTTTAATCTTCTTCTTCTTCCCACAGCCATCGCCACGTACACCTTCCCCTTTTCCTTTTAATGCCGTCTGGGTTCAGTCATGTCTCTGTCCGCTTTTCAGGCGATCACATGCACGCACACACGCGCGCGAACGCCTCCGCACATCGGGGCTTGAAGAAATAGATTGACTGCATGATGCTTCCACGCAGAGCTGAAACCGGCCCGCACACGAGTACTGGTTAACCGCTTAGAGGATCTAAGCCTGCCCAGGCAAAACGGTGCGAGTTGGCCCGTCCATGCTTATAAACCGTATTGGTTTCATTGGGATGTCATTTCATCTCAATGTCGGGTAAATGTCCCACAAAATTGGAAGCAACATCTCCAAAATGACCTTTACAGTGTTGACGGGGACGTTAAACCTCAAATCAAACAAACAAACAAACAATTCCCGAAATCTGAGATGTGCTAATATCAATATATATAATTAATGAAGATTTATTTCTAAGACCTCCACGAATTGCTTCTTTTTCATTGTCGCCGCCGCTGCCACCACCACCACAGCTTCATCTTCTTTCTTTCTTTCTTTCTTTCTCTTTCTTTCTTTCTTTCTTTCGCTTTCTTTTAAGTTGCCTTGATGTGGGATAAAGTAAAATTCATCGGAATGGTTCATTACTTCTGCTTGAACCAGTGAAGAACTTTATTATCTTAGTTTAATGTCTATGAAGGCGGGCTTCAGTATTTTTAATTCTTTTGGTGACTTTATAAAAGTTCAAACTTTTTATTTGAATTCTTACAGGCATCCGACATGACGCTACCCCATGATGTTTATGCACGTGTCCTTTTTCTATGCTAATAATTTAGTTCATTTTGGTGTTGAAAATTAAGCCGATGATCAACAAAAAGAAGATCCTCAAGATGGAAATTAGACCCCCAATTTACCCAAACTTCTCTGATCTTTCCATTAACCTGATCATAAGCGTAAACTCAAGTATCATTGACCTAAGGTTTTATGAAGGCCGTATTATTATACCGACACACCGCGGTCTTGTAACATCGTTGTAACACTAGTCTTCTGTCTTGTTACCGGAACGTGTTAGACATGTAACCTTTGTAACACATAAACTTTTCTGCCGATTATGGCTTTGGACAGGTCCATTTCTAGTCTAAAGGCATCTTCGCGAGCCAAGGGTACTAAGTCCACTACGTTCCTTACTGCATCTTCGCGAGCCAAGGGTACTAAGTCCACTACGTTCCTTACAGACTTATTTTTATTTATTGTTTGTTAAAATTGAGGTTTAACGTCCCCGTCAACACTATTTAGGTCATTTTGGAGACCCTGGTTCCAATTTTGTGAGACTTTTACCCGACATTGAAGTGAAATGACATCTCAAGCCCTGCCACCCAATGAAACCAAACGGTTTATTAACATCTGACGTTCTGACTCACACCACTTTGCCTGGACAGGCTTAGTCCTAAGCGGTTTACCGGTATTCATGTGTGGTCAGTTTCAGCTCAGCGTGGAAGCACCATGCAGCCCAACCTATTTCTCCAAGCCCCAATGGGCGGGGGCGATATTTTTAATTTAGTTTAAGTTTTTACGAAAATCCACGTGCGTGTGCTTTAAGCAAACAGTGGAGGCACTGATCAGACGTCGCGTTCTGCGGCGTCTGATCAGTGGCTACACTGTTTGCCAGTGTCCCTTATACGGGTTAAGATATAGGCAAATAGTTAAAAAGGGGCCACCTAAAGACAAGTCCAGGTTTAGTTTTCAGACTTCTATAGGCTTTCGCCTGGGGGCAATACGTGGTTGCCAATGTGGCCCCACGCCTATGACACGATGCAGTAAAGACGAAAGTGGTCTAAAAGTTATAGTTATTCCGAACAGACAATCAAAATAGTGGTGGCCTGTAAATCGTGGTTTATGGAGCTTGGCGTCAAACATATGAGCACCTAGTCTAGCTCCTAGACCTTGATGTCATATTGATCAATGACCAACCTTCCTGTGTGTTTTTATCAAATATGAAACCTTGTTAAACTTTAATCTTGTCTCAGACAAGTTGCTATCAGAGAGGGAAAAAGAAGCAATAACATAGAAAAATATTACTTATTCACTTTAAAATATGATATCCGACTAGTAGCTAGTCTAATGAGCACCCTGATGGCAGAGTCAAAGAATAATTGAACAGCTTAGTGTCAAAAGTATGCATTCGGTTGTCCACAGCAAAAAGGGGGAATAGTTTTGACTATACTCCAAGCTGCCATGTGTGTGCCTGCGTGCGTGTGTGTGCTTTACGTCCCAACAACAGCTAAGGTCATACCGAGTTGGGACCTCGGTTTGAAGACTCATCCGAAAGTCTTGAGAAGCCCGGGGTCGAACCCACAACTCCCGGTTTATGAGGCGAGTAACATAATTATTCTCTTAGAGGCTTCTGACCATGCTGTTATGAAATAACTGTTTTATTACCCAATCAGCTAACAAATTTTCTTCTTTCATCTAAGAAAACGCACTCGACGCCGACGCCATTGTTGTTGACTGTGACGGAAGTCACGTGAGCTGAGTTCCGGCTTTTATAATTACAGTACCGGGAAACAGTACCGGGATAAAAACCATACCGACCGGCCAATATATATAGTTTGTTTGTTTGTTTGTTTGATTTGAGGTTTAACGTCCCCGTCAACACTGTAAAGGTCATTTTGGAGACGTTGCTTCCAATTTTGTGGGACTTTTACCCGACATTGAGATGAAATGACACTCTCAAGCCCTGTCGCCCAATGAAACCAATAGGGTTTATTAGCCTGGACGGTCCGCCTTGCACCGCGGTTTCTGGACAGGCCCAATATATATAGTCTGAAGTATATCCAAACACTATATTAGGGATTGGGTTGGGGTAATACATACCATACAACACGCATTTTGTAGAAATACAGAATTGCATCGTTCTTTTGTCTTCCGGTGTGTCTCATATCTCATTCAGGGGACAAGACCGTAGTGTTGTGCGTGTGTGTGTGTGTGGGGGGGGGGGGGGGAGGAGGGTCAGTCAACAATATATTTAGTTCGACAGAGACTAACATCTGCCCTTTTTGAATCAGTGAACAAAATGTGAATGAAATGGCTATTCTTCACGAAGGAAATGAAAGAATGAAACTATAGTTTTGTCCTGCAATATTAATGCAGTGTTATATCAGGGGTTTGTTTGATTTGAAGTTTGACGTCCCCGTCAACACTGTAAAGGTCGTTTAGGAGACGTTGCTTCCAATTGTATGGGTCTTTTACTCGATATTGAGATGAAATAACATCTGAAGCCCTGGCGCCCAATGAAAACAGTAGGGTTTATAAGCATGGGTGGGCCGACTCGCACCGCTTTACCTGGGCAGGCTTAGATCCTCTAAGCGGTTTACCAGTACTCGTGTGCGGGTCGGTTTCAGCTCTGCGTGGAAGCATCATGCAGCCCATATATTTCTTCAAGCCCCTATGGGCGGGGCCGGGTTATATCAGGTGTATGTACCCTGCTAGCATTCTACATAAATCTACAGCGGGCCGTTAGCGGCCCGTCAGCTACCCTGACGGGCCGCTAACGGCCCGCTGTAGATTTATGTAGAATGCTTACTGGGTAATAGCTAAAATGTCTAGACAGTCAGTGCCCAATCTTTGATGTCATTCATGAAGCTGGTTGTTCATGCATCAACACACGTTTAACCGGTTTTCAGGGTTGCGGGTAGAACAAGCACCGCTTTAACCGCCATTTTCGGACCGTCCTTTACGCCGTGGCTCCTTTGTGTGTGTGTGTCTGCGTGTGTGTGTGGGTGTGTGGGTGTGTGTGTGGGGGGGGGGGGGGCGACGTAATTTTATCTCAATTTCCGGTAAAAGTTCACACGAAATCGGAAGCAACGTCTCTAGTGTTGACGGGGATGTAAAACCTCAACAAAAAGGAACAAACAAACAAAGCCACATTTACGAGGGAGGCAGAAACTGGACAAATTTGGGATTAGATATCTTGTCCAGCGCTATCAAATAAAGGTATGTTGTGTTATTCATTAGAATCGCCTAAATGAGGCGATTCTTATGAGTACACACACCACACAGTTTCGATTTGAAATAACAAAAATCTCCATAGATTATCCCTAAACATATATGTTATCAATGATTAACCAATTTAGTACCAGAAACCCCAAAACGGGTAGTTGGCAAACAGTGCAGGCCTAGATCAGACGCCGCAGAAAGCGGCGTCTGATCAGCGCCTCCACTGTTTACTGAAAGTTCAGTCACTTTCCAAATACATTTTGATGAAAAACACAACCCATCACGTGGACAAGTCCTTGAAATAAAGACCCCCTAAACCCCACTTTATATAGAGAAAACTGGGGTTTACGGGGTAAACATTAATTTCCTTATTTCTGCTCCAAGACATAGGTTGTGGGTACTCGTTAGAACCGCCTCGATGAGGCGGTTCTAACGAGCACCCAAAACCTATGTTTGGAGAATAAATAAGAAAAATATCAGAAATTTTCATCAGAAAAATTGCCTTTTTTAAATGTTTGAAAAATGTATACAATATCACACGGATGTGTTATCGTAATGGTGACACCCCTAAATTTTGGAATGGACTCCTGCTATATGTAAGGAGGAAGATTCTCTTTGGTACAAACAGGCTTAAGGGAATAATTCTTCAGGGACGCAAGAACGAGTTAGAATGAGGCTGGGTAAAAGGCTCATATAAGGATATGAAGTTTACAGATTTCGATTTTGATGTTTGTGATAATTGCTTGATTTGATGTCCATCAATGATGTCCATCAGAAGTATCAGAATAATTTTGATTATCTTCAGATATTGTACCTTTTGCTGAACTTTGAAGGACGTCATTAACAAACTTTAAAGGAATATGCTGTATGGTTGATATCAATGCATCTTTCGGCTCATCTCTATCATTCAAAGGCTTTTTAAAATTGCCATGAACATTTTGATTGGAATCATAATGTCATTAATCAACGCACCCAATCTCGCGATGGTCCGCAGCTGTGACAATTTGGGTATGCAACATTGCACCCTATAGCCGCCTTTTTAATCTGAGACAATGAAATTTCAATGGGTGGGTGGCACACAGGATTGATAATAAATCTGGTCATTAATCATACGGCAAAAATGGTCATTATTTTCCACAAACCTGTTGTCCGAACAGCTTAGCTAAAGTTAATGGGTGGGGAATATTTGAATAAACTGATACTAGATACAATAGTTTTCAAGGTATGAACACTTTGGTGTAGGAAAATGATTTATTGCAGAAGATAATATGAACTGTTCTATTTGATACTTCTTTCTTTAGATGACCATTTGATCAAAAGTTTGTTTTTCAAAAGTATCTTTTATATGGTTGAGAAACATTTGCCCCGATCTTTCAGTTCTTTACAGACAAAGGTGTATGCTTTTCGCTAACAAAATACGTGCAATTAATACCCCTTTAAACCCCACTTTACACAGACTGAAAAACTGGGTTTACAGGTGTATACATTATTTTTCTTATTTCTGCACCCAAGATATAGGTTGTGTGTACTCGTTAGAACCGCCTCAATGAGGCGGTTCTAACGAGCACCCACAACCTATGTTTGTAGCATAAATAAGAAAATATACCGGAGTTTCATCAGAAAAGTAGCCAATTTGGAGATGTGAAAAGTGCACTATGTCGCACGTGTGTGTTATCGTAAAGTGGGCTTAAAATTTATTTCGATATAACAAATTTCAACAACCAGCCTTGCTTCAGATTTTCTGTTTTTCAAAAATGCAAAATTGGAGTCCTGAGCCCAGCTTTTCTTAACGAGCGCTTCACTGGTTAAAATGTTAACTCTTCGGTAACTACAATGTCTAACAAAGAGGTATTTTTGCTGATAAAAATGTGAGTAGCTTTTGCATTTATAAATGTAAAAGCTGCTCACAATTTTTCAGCAAAAAAATAAATTTTAATATATGTACCATATTAAATGATCAAAGTATTAACGATACTTATTAGTTTTGAACAGCTGCATGGTCCCCGCATTGTTTATTTCACGGCAACAGTCTCAGATACGTAGAGAGAGAGAGAGAGAGAGAGAGAGAGAGAGAGAGGGCTGCTTATCTCTTAAAACATAGCACTGAAAAGAAAATAATTGACAGGCTGCACACCGTGCAGTTTTGGAAGGTTATTCTTCCCTCAATCCACCATGTTGTTGGAGACACCACACAATTTGATCATACCTATTTTGTGTGGGTGGGGGGGGGGGGGGGGGCGGTCATGGCCATTTCAAGATTATTTCACTTATTTCGAGGCAATCGTTAATCAGAGGTGGGCTAAAACCAGGGTACCCGGAGAAAAACCAACTGGCCTTTCGTTGCAGAACTTGGCGGCTCACATGTGGCCCGAGTGATGCGCGAACAACAGCGGTGCGAGACGTTTAATGATTTACCCATTATTCCACGGGGGCCCGACCATAAGTCTGAATAACGAACAAAAATTTAGGGATTTGAAATTTAGTCAATACCCTAGATATAAATCTGGGATATATGTGTGCTCTTTAATAGTGCCATGCCTATAGTATCGGCAATTACATGTAAGCAATATTTGTTACAACGTAGATCTTAAGTCTAGACAATGTGTTATGCTCAAAGCACATTAATGCTGTTGAAAATCAGTCCTGGAGTCTCTAGCAAGTAAGATAACTCTGTGTGTGATAACTCATCGGGCAGCTGGAGGGGATTGAAAACTGAAAACTGGGTGGACCTGAAGATAAGTATTTCAGTTAAACCTTAAGATACAGAACAATTGTGCGACCCACCGTTGATGCAAATACTCTGCATTGCGCATAATGATGCGTATTTGCGTATTTATCGCTACGCACATATGTCGAGCTACGTTTTTTTAAGTATCCTGACAGCTTAGCGTCTCTGCGTGATCATTTCCAAATTTACGCCCAACTGGCTGTCAGTAATTTGTCAAAGTACTTATTCATTGAATTTCAAAGAAAATATTATAAAATGCTTATTGATAATCCTGTAAGCATATTGTGAAGGAAAATAGGCCTGCTATGAAGAAGGAATACTGCAGGGCGATGTTATAATTGCGCGTCTATTCAATATTAAATGCAGTCAGATAATGGACAAAAAAGAAAATTCGAACCAGCGCACGGCAAAACCGAAAATTATACCTGGCCGACCGGCAAAGACTCTGATCAGATTGCGCAGATGCGCAGTCTGATCAGAGTCTTTGCCGAACGCATAAGCATTCTACAACAAAATGCTAATTCAAAGAGAGATAAAGCCAGAAAAAACCGCATGCCATACTCGTTGGATGAGCAGATTTGTCGGTCGCACATGTCTTTTTATAGGCTTTGTTCTGCGTGGGTTCAAATTTTAAAAAATGTCACGCTCCCCACCGTGATAAGTAGAGGGTAACGCACACGCGTAAATGAGAACCATTCGAGTTATACGCAATACAAAAGAAGTGAAAAAATATTAAAATTACCCTTTTATGCTGTCTTTTATGGAATCTGTAATAACTTTATGCATTTAACATGAATATTCTTAAAATGTAAATTAAATCATTTTATTGAAAAGGATTCCATTCAAATTTGGGGAAGATTTTTCTTTAAATCACAGGGTGGCTTCTAGACATCATTTTGTAATGACATGCATTTACCAGCCTTAATCGGCTAAACAATAAAGGTCTCACCATGATGTTATTTTTCGCCAAACTTCTGACAACATGTTCGTTTTCATTCACATTTCCATATGAATATACACAGCATTACTTACTAAGTTGACCTTTCGAGCGCCCCCCACCCATCGGGGCTTGAAGAAATTGATGGGCTGCATGACGCTTCCACGCAGAGCTGAAACCGACCCGCACACGAGGGTAACAGGACACTTCGGCCCCAAAACCACCTCGGCCCCTAGACACTTCGGCCCCTAGACACCTCGGCCCCAAAACCACCTCGGCCCCACATAAAATTGAAACCCTAGACGGGTCGGCCCCTGGACACCTCGGCCCCTAGACACGTCGGCCCCATATACCTAGACACTTCGGCCCCACTTTGCTTTTCTCGGGGCTTCCACTTAAAAAAGAGATCGGGTTGGATGCCCGATGAGTTTTTTTTTTATTTTTATTTGCTGATTTGAATATTTTGATAGGGAGCCAAGAATATTTGAACCTATAATATATATATTTATTATATATTATAACATTACTAAATAGAAAATCTAATATGTTAATTTACTAGAGGAATGGAAGATACATTTGAAAATTCCACTCTTTTATTTCAATGTATAATTCTAATTGTATTGCGGCATGGTTTAGAGCAGGCTCTTTTTTCTACTTTTCTGCTCTTTTGATCATGTATAGGCTTTTTTATTATCCGAAATAATTCCACGCCGCTAAAATACTTTTTAAATTAATTTCAATAAGTTATCCTTACTAATTGGATGGAAATCTAGAAGGATCGGTGGATGGGGCCGTAAAACAAAAAAAAAAAAAAAAAAAAAAAAAAAAAATATCATTCCTCGGTTTCGTCAACCATGGTGTTAATGGGGGATAATCTTATATTTGTTAACATACTCGTATATTTATTTATTAATTTATTTATTTATCCGGCCTCGGTAGCTAAGTCGGATGCGCGTATGACTGGTGATCAGGAGGACGCGGATTCGATACCTACCGGGGTCGGCAACTTTCTTTCGTGGAGATTGATAATAAAATCTTTTCTTCGGTCATTCTCTCCCTTCTGCTGATTCAAGAAGGGCAGTTGTCACTTTCTGGCAAAAACAATGTGCACTGTAATGGTTAACCGCTTACGTATAAGCCTGCCCAGGTTAAGTGTGGATAGGTAAACTGACCGGCTCGAAAATGAACTAAAATAGTGTTGACTGGCCCGTTAAACTCCAATACAAACAAACAATTTATTTATTTATTTATTTATTTATTTATTTATTTATTTATTTATTTATTTGTTAGGTAATCATCAGTGTTCAGGTTCGCTGAACTAGAATTATCCTCGTAAGTAAACCAATTAATATAAAGTATGCATGCAATTCAAAAACTGCATGAAACGGGGCAGATCCGGTTCAGAGGGCAGAAGCAATCTGATCAGGATCTACACTGTTTGCAAAGATAAGGAGAATCGTGTTCAGCGGGGTAAGGATTAATGAATTTCAGGTCAGTACACTATTAAGCAAAAAGTTTTACAAGAACTTATTGACTTAAATTAGTAAAGTGTGAAGCTCAATAAACAACCAGGCGTTATTACTAATCCCTTTATCCCAATAAAGAGATCCTTGATGATAAACAAATCATTGTTATCAATTTTCACACATTTGATTGTCATTCTAGCTCTTATTTAAGACAGCAACGAGTATATTGTATACTTTATTTATTTATTTATTTATTTATTTGTTTATTTATTTATTAGTCACATTTCTGACTATCAGCCACTCAAATTACTTGATACATGTGTACTATATGTATTTATTAGTGGCAAACAGTGTTGATCTCTATGTGCACTGTGTTCAAAGTCTTCAATGCTCGTATTTTTGTAAGAATTTCTCAGTATGTTTCCATTGTTATCAATTTTCACACATTTAGAAATTCCTATTTGATTGTCATTTCAGCTCATATTTAAAGACGGACAGTAACAAGTATACTGTATAATTTATTTATTTATTTATTTAATTAATTTATTTATTAGTCACATTTCTGACTAGCAGACACTCAATTTACTTGATACATGTATATGGTATTCATTTAAAATTCGCAAACAGAATGACAGTCTAGATCCAGATCAGATGGATCTGGATGTGCTCTGAGTGCAAAGTCTTCGTGGCCCTATATATTCTTGTAGAAAAGGCTCCTTGACTATCAGTATCAAATATTCACAATTAGAACAACCCGCTAAACACCACTTTTCGTGATGCTGACTCAGGGTCAACGTTACGGTTGAAGGCGGCTGGGGATTAGTTGTCCTTAAGAGTGTAGTCCAAGTTTACCTGAAAATGTCGTGTATGCGTTGTTATATTTGTTATAAACGTCTCATTGGTTATTTGTTATTTTTATATGAAATAAAAAAGCAATAAAATAATTTGATCTTGTTTCCTAACAACTTAATAGAAGATTCCGACAAAACCAAAATTATATAACACACAACCTGTATCTTGGAGCAGAAACAAGAATTACGAAAACATGCCTATACAAATGTATTGTAAACTTTACCGCCGAAAAAACGAACAGTATAAGAGGAAGAATTGTGGTATTTTTATTATTTCTGCTCAAATAAGAAAAATAAGGTTTACCCCTGTAAACCCCAATTTTACTATATAAAAGTGGGGTTCAAGGGGGTCAAAATTATAAAGGCGTGTCTTCGTGATGTAAATAATGTATGCCCCTATGAGCCCCAGTATTCCCCATATAAACTGGGGTTTAGCGGGGTCTTCATTACACGGGTTTGTTAAACATGGTGTTTTGTTTGATAGATTTGACGTTTAACGCTCCAATCAACACTGCATCGGTCATTTTGGAGACGTTGCCTCCAATTTTGTGGAAATTTTACCCGGCATTGCCGGAGCTGAAATGACATCTCAAGCCCTGCAGCCCAATGAAACCAATAAGGTTTATAAGTATGAACGGTCCGACTCGCACCGCTTTTCCTGGCCATGCTTAGAACTTCTAAGCGGTTTACCAGTACTCATGCCACAGGCTGTCGGTTTCTTGAAGTCCCGATGGGCGGGGCCGATTTTAACATGATATAAATACTCATACCCATAACAGATATCAAAAGTGGGGCCGAGGTGTCTTTGGGGCCGAGATGTCTAGGGGCCGAGGTGACAGTGGGGCCGAGGTGTCTAGGGCCGAGGTGACTAGGGCCGAGGTGTCTAGGGCCGACTTGGTTTTGGGCCGACCTGTCTAGGGGCCGAGGTGGTAGTGGGGCCGAAGTGTCTGGAAATCCACACGAGTATTGGTAAACTGCTTAGAGAATCTTAGCCTGCCCGGAGGCAAAGCGGTGCGAGTCGGACCATCCATGCTTATAAACCCTATTGGTTTCATTGAGCGACAGGGTTTGAGATGTCATTTCATCTCACCGTCGGGTGAAAGTCCCACAAAATTGGAAGCGACGTCTCCAAAATGACCTTTACAGTGTTTACGGCGACGTTAGACCTCAAATCAAACAAACAAACAAACAAATAAGACGGGGTTTCAGCGGTAGGATGCAAAAATAATTCCAGATTGACAACCTGATTTTATGGTATTTATGCAATTACATGTAGGATGTAGTGGCGACACATATGCACCAGACTATAGACACCACATGCTACAGTAAATGATAAAATAAACAGGGCACCATTTTGGGGTCACTCTCCCAGCCGGCCCACTCAAGTTTCAACTGAACAATTTTCGTATTTGAGTTTTCAAGTGGCTAGGGTTTTTAAATCATTCAAAACAAGTTAGATTTTTAAGTGGATACCTCATGTACGCGCCATGCAAATGTTGACAATTTAACATTTATCCTTTGTTCAATTAACGGATTTGAAAATCTGCAAACATAACAGAGGCCCTGTCAAATCAGTGTCAGTTAAATCACGTGGTATTTGAGGCTGAAGGAATGAATGATTGTTTGTGATGTTTAACTATCTTGTCGGATTAAATGTTCATGATCCCCATGGTCCCCGATATTAAATCAAATGCATGTATATTACGGTTTAGCACTGAGAAGCTACCATTGTAGAATGGTTCCAGTATTTTTTTAAACATATTTCTCTCTTTCTTTATACAAAATTGTAATTTCTTATCATGATCCTTTTAAATCCAACTACAAGTTGCCATTGGCTGAACAAACACCATTCTAGCCAAAGGAATGCAGTAATAAAAACACTATTTAGCTTTGTGTCCCTTCCATAAAAGAAGAAAAGAAAGACAAAGACAGAAAAGAAAACAAACAAAGGGTCTGGGTCAAAACGAGACACACAATCTATATTTGAAACAGAAATAAGAAAACAGATAACATTTTGTTTCATAGGAAAAATGTCAATTTTACAATCATAAAAGAAACCATTACAATTAAGGATTACGATTACACACCCGTGCGACATAGTGCATTTTTTCACATCTCCGAAATGGCCCTTTTCTGATGAAAATCTGTAATATTTTTTCTTATTTATACTGCAAACATAAGTCGTGGGTGCTCGTTAAAACCGCCTCATCGAGGCGGTTCCAACGAGTACCCACAACCTATGTCTTGGAGCTGAAATAAAAAAAATAATGTTTACCCGATAAACCCCAGTTTTCTCTAAATAAAGTGGGGTTTAGGGGGTGTTAATTTCACGGACATGTTCACGTTTTACCTTGATGCGTCAAAAACTGACAACTGCCCTTCTTTAATCGCCGTAACTTGTGGGAATTGACCGTAGAAAAGATTTCATGATCAATCTCCAGTACACTGATCGCAAGCTTTGTAATTCAGTAAAAATAACTTTAAATTGCATATAATCCCAATGTATTTTGTTGTTGTTGTTGTTGTTGCTGTTGTTTTTTCTTTGTTTTGTTTTCCTTCAAATATTGCATGTGTATGACTATCGTGTTGAAGATCAGATTTTAAGCACAATGAATGTTGAAGTTCAAAATGTAGACTAAAATATTTTAACACTATTATGACGTGGATTATCAGCTTAAAACTGACTTTTAAATTTAATTTGAACCTTTAAATTAATGAGTCACTGAAATATACATTTTCAGAATTTCACATTTTCAGATCATAAGATTATCAAAGCACTGAGGGTACTGGTGGGTCGAGCGCTCCCAGTAATCGGGGCTTGGAGAAATAGATTGGGCTGCATGGTGCTTCCGCACAGAGCTGTAACCGACCGAACATGAGTACTTGTCTAAGCATGCCCAGGCAAAGTGGTGCGAAACCCTGGTCATACACCCAAGCGAAATCTTCGGTCTCATCTCAACTCTATGTCAAGTAAAAGCCTTAAGAAATCGGAAGCATCGTCTCCAAGATGACCTTAACAGTGTTGGCCATACCAAGCTGGTTGTTCATGGGTGTAGGCTGTATATATTGTGTTATGTTGTGTTTTCAAGCTAACACAATCTCTCATGAGCTTGCTATTAGAATAACACCTTCATATCCTAGATGCTATTTTATTGCATCAAAATGATACATTTTGTGTTAAAGTTATTATTTGATACGAACACAGATTGTGGGTGCTCGTTAGAACCGCCTCAATGAAGCGGTTCTAATGAGTACCCACAATCATTATGGGGTGTTTGGGTGAGGCAAAGGTGACATGTATCTTACAGTTAAGCAAAACAGAAGTGAAAACAATGATCAGGAATCGATACAATTGACCCATAGCTCCCATCAGAGACACAAAGGGAAAGAGTGAGTGAGTGTTTGAGGTTTACGTCCCACCAACAGCTAAGGTCATACGGAGGCGGGACCTCGGTTTAAAGACTCATCCGAAAGTCTGGAGAAGCCCGGGATCGACCCTGCGACCCCTGGTTTACAAGGTGAGTGGCGTAACCACTACACCACGGAGGTTTCTACAAAGGCAAAGAAACACAAACATGAAACAACTAGACCCTAATGGAAACCTCAATAGCGGAAAGTCAAAAGCCGCCCGTCCTTGTAGATTGTAGGGGTAGAGGACGAGCGTTGTTAATTCTTCCGTCTCTCCACTTCCATTTCATGATTTCTCCCCTGATCCCCACTTTCATCTCCTCTACTATATTTTCTATCTCTTTTCTCCCTTTCTCTGGGAGGCGACTCAAAATGCCCGCAAGGGTGGACGTGTCGATAAACGCAAAACAACCAACCAAACCCACAATCATTGTTTTGGGACAAAAATATGACAAGATAGTTACACATGTACCACCTTACTTCCTTTTACATAAAATTGGTTTTTATAAGGGTATTGTTATGGGGGTGGCACACGCTGAAACACAGAAAAGAATGCTTTATCACCTATTTCATCTCCAGGGTCGTCTGACAAAGAAGGTCACAACGTTACACAATTTCTTATTTGCCACCGATAACCTAGGCTAAAGAGACACTTTAATATTACCGACGTAACATAATAAATGATTCTAAATTAAAGTTTAAGAAAACGTTTAGATAACAGTTAATTCCTTTAAAAAGGGCCGTTCCCAAGTTACTAAGGATCTGCACATCAATACAAAGAAGACTTTTAGCCTAATTGTTAGTTTCTATGGGGTTTGTGGAATTCCTTTTCTTTTCATTTCCGTGCTGTTTACTTTTCCCGTAGGAGGTAGTCGGTGCACTTCTAATGAATATCTCGGAGACAAAACGAAACTTCGATGGCTAAAAAACAAAAAAGAAACAAAACAAAACAAAAAAAAAAATACTACGGTTTTTTGAACTCGTTCTTCGGTTCCTGGGAGGAAAAAATTCTCATAGCTCTGATATTTATTAATCCTTCTTCTTCCTTCTCGATGAGGCGATTCTTATGAGAAGCATAACAAGACTTTCACTCCCGCTCCGCGCTAATGATATTCTACCTCACAACTGCCTCCCGAATAAATTATTGTTTGAGAATTTAATATAAAACATAACAATATAAAACAAAAGTGTCAGCCCATATAAGCACACAGTCTTTTCTCTAATAGCTTTATCTAATTTATTTTATGTCTTCGGCCCCTGCCCATAGGGGCTTGAAGAAATAAATAGGCTGCATTATGCTTCCACGTAGAGCTGAAATCCGACCGCACACGAGTACTAGTGAACAGTTTAGAGGACCTAAGCCTGCCCAGGTGAAGCGGTGCGAGTCGGACCGGTCCATGCTTATAAACCCTATTGGTTTCATTGGGCGACAGGGTTTGAAATGTCATTCCAACTCAATGTCGGGTAAAAGTCCCACAAAATTAGAAGCAGCGTCTCCAAAATGACCTATACCGTGTTGACGGGGACGTTAAACCTAAAATCAAACAAACAAACAAAAAATTTATGTCTTACAAGGTTGTACACAAATCCATTGCTTTAAGCAAACAGTAAAGATACTGATTCAGTATACGCCGCGTTCAGCGGAGTGATCTGTGTCATCAATGTTTGAATGTGGCCTTATTCGGGGCGATAGCAATGTATGGGCTTTTTAACATCTATGTCAACACTATTTAGGTCATTTTGGGGACGTCGCTTCCAATTTTGCGGGACTTTTACCCGACGTTGAGATGAAATGCGACATCTCAAGCCCTGCCGCCTAATGAAACCAATAGGATTCACATGTGTGGTCGGTCTGACATGCACCACTTTGCCTGGGCAGGCTTAGACCTTTTAAACGGTTTACCACTACTCATAGGCGGTCGGTTTGAGCTCTGCATAGGAATACCATGCCACCCAATATATTACCCCAGGGCCTGGAATGTATGTGCTAAATTCGGGTTTAATTTAGATAAAAAAAATGTCTAGGACTTGTATTACCAGTTTTGCAGGGTGTATTTTTTTATGAAAGCTAATACTTTTCAATTAAATCTAGACGGATTTCGTAAATTTGAAATTCTTAAATTCCTTCGATCTTGCCCTCTGGTGTTGGTTTCTCAATTATTTCTGATGTACAGGTCCTTTGACTATAATGGACTTCCTCAGCTAATTTTCACAAAGAGGCTGCGTCGACAACGTAATAAAATGAGCATAAAAGGCAAAATAACCAGGCTTTATTTCTGGTTCAAGTTTTCGCCCAACCGCAAATCATATTATTTAAGAGCTGTAAAAAATAGTGCGGCAAATTACATCGCACTAAAGTTTCCGAATGATTAAAGGTTTATTCTGTGCCTCAAGTAAATTGATAGCAATGAAGACGTCAGAAAGTTCATCTAACTAGTTAAGAAGGAAGAAAAATTGGTATCTTCTGTATTCTGAAATCTGGTACAAGTTGGCCAAGAACTAGAGTCGATGCACTTGAAAGACAAAAGTGCGGCGAAATGCTGCATCCAATAACGATAATACACCCGTGCGACTTGTGCATTTTCTTACATCTCCGAAATGGCTACGTTTCTGATGAAAATCCGTGATATTTTTATTATTTATACTGCAACATAGGCTGTGGGTGCTCGTTAGAACCGCCTCGGCCAGGCGGTTCTAACGAGTACCCACAACCTATGTCTTGGGTCAGAAATAAGAAAAATAATGTTACCTCAGGCAAACCCCATTTTTCTAGAGATATAAAGTGGGATTTAGAGGGGTGTTCATTTCTCGGACCCGTGTTCGATGAGTGCGGCGAATGCTGCTTGTAAAAACTTGACTAATATATATTGTTTTGTTTGATTTGAAGTTAAACGTCCCCGTCAAAACTGTAAAGGTCATTTTGGAGACGTTGCTTCCAATTTTGTGGGACTTCTACCCGACCTTGAGATGAAAATGACATCTCAAGCCCTGTCGCCCAATGAAACCAATAGGGTTTATTAGCATGGACGGGCCGACTCGCACCGCTTTGCCTGGACAGGCTTAGATCCTCTAAACGGTTTACCAGTACTCGTGTGCGGGTCGGTTTCAGCTCTGCGTGGAAGCATCATGCAGCCCGCATATATTTCTTTAAGCCCCGATGGGCGTAGGCCGAACTCTAAAGTCTTTAAAAGCATATTTAGAAGGTTTAAGTCATTTATTCTTTCAGTTTCTATACCCAATGTCTTCAGGAAAGAGCCACCTTTGGAATAGTCCAGAAGTTCTAGACCACTTTTGAACAGTCCCCAAATGTGGTCAAAGGTACATTGTCCAAAAGTGGCTTTTTGAACTGTCCCCTATAGAAATTCTACTGTATTTATTGTTTCTTGTTTCGTTGCTATAAAACATAGGTTGTGGTTGCTCGTTAGAACCGCCTCAATGAGGCGGTTCTAATGAGAACCCACAATTGTCTATGTTTAAGACAGAAATACGAAAAACACATACATGTAACATCAAGCAGTGTCTTTTTCACAGTCATGGAAAAAAAAGCCTTATAACACGCGAGTGACATGTACTGGCCGTCCTTTGACTGGGGCTCTGGTAAATTAATGCACACGTAGTTAGTTTTTTGTGTGCGGAGAAGTCACCGGGACGTAGTTATTAAGCTATCGCCTCTTACACCAGCGGACGCGCGTTCGGGTCCCAGCTTCTCCAAACTTTAGGATGAGTCTTTAGACAGAGGTCCTGTCTCGATATGACCACATTTGTTGGTGAGACGAAAACCTCAAACATACACACATCGTTGTGGCGAAGCGAGCCGCACGTCATTAGTCCCGACGATGTTTGTTTACTTTGAAGTATAACGGCCCGGCCAACCCTATTTAGGTCATGTTCGTCAGCCCAGTATATCTAAGCACAGTTTTCCTGGGCAGGTTTATTCGACTTGCCTGCACAATGCACATTCTTTCGACAGAAACTGGCAGCTACCCTTCTTGATTAGAGTAAACATATCTCATTGTCTTTCAACACAATGGGATCGCCTCGCCCATCAGGGCTTGGAGAAATAGATTGGGCTGCATGGTGCTTCCACGCAGAACTGAATCTATCCACTCATGAGTACTGCTAAACCGTTTAGAAGGACTGAGTCTGCCCAGGTAGAGCGATGTGAGTCAGACCGTCCAATGCATATAAGCCTTTTGGTTTCATTGGGCGGCAGGTTTGAAATGTCATTTCATTTCGTCCCACAAAATTGCAAGCAACGTCTCCAAAATGACCTGAAAGTGTTGAGAGATCGGACACAATTATTTAGTCCTATCACAAATATTCTCTAAGTGTAATGGTGTTAGTGATAAGACAATGTGTTTAATAATTCGAAATTAACACATCATTTGCTCTCCATACATTCCTTCACCATGGAAGCGGTTGTGGTGATGGTGGTAATAGGTGTGTGTGTGGGGGGTGGGGGGGGGTGGGGGGGGGGGGGGAAGAGGGTATGACCCATTGTCCTGATATTGTTTTAAGTTCACCATTGTAGGCTTTATGAGCGAAATAAAACTGTTTTAATATTAAGATAAAGGAAGATGATTTTAAAAAGCAATTTCTTGCAGGTGCAGCTAATTGAAAATACCTAAGTAAAGAGTGCAAGTCGGAGCCATGTACCACAAATCGGCCCAATAAAATAACAAGAGCCCATTAAGGCGGATATCAGCATTCTTAAGCTGTAACACTCAATTTTTAGATTACATCACAGCCACCCTACGAGTAGAAAACGTTACGACATCCATTTTCGGCGTTTTTATCAGTTCGCCTCGTCATTGAAACCCATTGCGGATGTTACCGCATTACGGGGGACTTATGTCGTAATGAGATTTTATCGTCACTTATCAACAAAACTATTTGTGCCGAAAAACCGGTGGCCTATCTTCAAGATTTTGAAAATTAATTGCGACTTTGCATTGGAGGGAAATACGTAGTGTCTCACGTTCGGCCAGCAAACACACGTGGCTAGGGCAACGTCAAATCAACGTCGGTGCAACGTCACGACGTTGCACCGACGTAGATGTGACTTTGCTTTAACGTCATGACGTTGTACCGACGTTGCTGTGACGTCATAATTACTGTATGTGCCTGCTGGGTCGGTTTAGCCCTTACGATTATTACGCCGCATTAAAAGTAGTTAGGTATTTTGTCCGAGCGCGAAAGCAATAATCACTGACTGGTCTATGAGTAGTCATTTCATATGAAATTTGTGGAACGAGACCCGGGCGAGTTTCATAAGTTGCATATGGAATAACCACGAATGTAAGATTCTGTTCATCATATAGCGATTTTAAATCGGAATTTATTGCCAAATAAGTAGTGGAGATATCTGACGTCGCATCCGAGAATGAAATAACGCCATGTAATTAATTCGATAATCTACTAGTGGATTGAATATGCAAATTAGTTAGATACGTCCCGTAACTTTAATGTGCGACGCCCTTGACGATGTCGCGTTACAAATGGTTGAATATTGATATTTTTGTAAAACAATCGTGAATAAGATGCATTTTAAATGTCGTGCGATAAATAGAATCTTGCATTCGTACTCGTGCATTATTGAAAATTAATTAACAAACTCTAGGATAAAGGATAAAATGCTCGGAGAAGCCTAGCATTTCGTCCCTTTTCCTCTACTCGTTTAATAGATTCAATAATACATGAACGCTCATGTAAGATACTCTATGTAATAGGCATTCTAAAGCACTGGCGTATGTAACGTTACGTCTGATTGAATAACGTTAATTTTAAGTAATATTCTGCGATATACTGTCGGAAAACCGACGTCATCACGTAACGCCGAATTTCATTGGCTGTCATTTGGTGTTACCATAGGGGCTTGAATAATGATTTTTTTTTTTTTTGGTATGATATTAGAGACAATGGGGGGAAACTTCGGCTCCATTTTTTGGGGGGTTACCTCATTTTACCCAGTGTATCTTTTTCGCAAATGCAGTTTTCACCTGCTTATTACGAATTATACAAGTTAAATATGTCCACTTTGCAACAATAATCCGCCTCTGTCTGTCACTTGCAGGAAACATGTTTTTCTCGCATGGATTAACTCAGCAAAGCAAAATTCGGCATAAACGTGTGACAAAAATTTTCAGGTTTTCATCAATCACAAGCGAACTAGTG